>VYZT01030597.1:0-71839 GCA_013400735.1 Pomatostomus ruficeps | reverse complement strand
TCTTTTATCAGTGAGAAGTTACTTATTTGTAATGTGACATCTATAAAAAAGGAAGAAAAAACCCCATAAATGCATCTTTCCATGATCTTAAAAAAACCCAGAAGAGAATGATACATTGCAGTGCAGAGAAATCAGTGCTACAATAATTGTCTGTGCACTGAATAGTTTCCCAAGAACATTGCACCTCTTTCGGCAGCCTATTTTATTTCTTTCTTGTCTATATGCCTTTGCAGTTTTGTTGGAGTTGACACCCATATATTACATTTCAGGGAAGGGCAATAAATATCACATATCTCTGTCTCTATTGCTGCCCACTAGGCACTCTATCAGGCCTTACCATAACACTCTAAACCATATGAATGACTTCAAAGGGAAAAAAAAAAGAAAGAGTCAGCCTGCTGTGTAAATGTTTTCCCTTCGGCTCAAGTTCCCACCTGGAGACAGATTTCCTCTTAATTTTTGTTGGCCCAAATTTCAGGCAATCTCCCTTCAGTGGCAGATATCTGCATATAAAACTGTCACTGTTCAAAGTGCTAACTTGCAGTTTCACAGGAGTGCAGTTTCACTGGGAAGTGGGTATTTCCAGTCTTCTGAAAGATCCAGGAGCCACTTCTAGTCTAAGAAGAGTTGTGTATTCAGCTATGGAGAATTCAAGAAGAGGGAGGTGTGAGGCACAGGCCTAATTTCAGACATTCAGTTTTCCAGCATTTCTGCTTAAAGATCTGGGCTGCTGCAGGATCCTGCTGCCTGGGTAGAGAACCTTGTAAAAGGATGCTCTGTAGGTACTCACATACCCAAGAGCCATGTCACTGAAGAACACAGAAACAAGAACAGGTAGACCAGGCTGCCGGAACTGAAATGGCTACAGTGGCCAGGATTGGGAATGTAAGGGTGAGCAGATCATGGCTCAGTGGGCCCGTGACACAAGAGGACACCCAGGAAGAGATGCAACGTAGAGACAGGCTCATGATCAAGGGGTGGACCTGACCACTGCAGTCACTGAACAGGTTATCTATCAATGTGAAACCTGCACCAAGGTCAAGCAAGTCTGGTGGTAAAGCCCCTCTGCTGTGGAGAACAGTGGCTGGGAAAGACAGTGTGGGATCATTTTCTTGGGGTAACAATAATCCACAATTTGAGTTGTATTTTATAGCTGTAAGTCAAGGTACTATGGCAGGGGCCACTAAAATTAACTGAAGATGAGCTCTGTGAGGAACTGGGCAAGACAAACTAATTCCAATGCCCAAAAATCCAACACAACATACCAGATCCTATTAAGGCTCTACTCCTAATTAACCCCACTTTGCTCTTTATGTAAAGTGCATGAGTTTTCCCCAGAAACATGCACATGGCACTAACATTTCCTTGCTCTTACACAGCACTAACTAGAGCAAGAAAACCATACTAATTTCAGATTTACACTACTGCAAATTTGAGAAGCAGGTTCATGTGTCTGATTTGTCTGAAATGCAGACACTCTTCTCACACACAATTTTATAGCAATGTCACTAAGATGAAACAACAGATTGTAAAGTCATAAAAATATGTAAATTATCATATTGTTGGTGCTATAACATAGCACTTGATTATCTGTAAAATTATTTGTGTTCTTGTGCGCTTGCAGCTCTTATCTCATTCACAGGAAATAAAAACTGTTCTTGCCAAGTACTTTATTTCAAGATGTCTTAGCATAACTTGTTATGAAAAATGGGGAGTGTATCTCAGAAGACTGAGAAAAGGAGAAAATAGATTAATGATTAATGATTGTATCTGCAATTACATCAACTCAGAAAAACCACAAGGTCTTGCTTACACTTTGAAACATGGAGTTTGTCCTTGGTACCAGAATAATCCCTCCTCCTGTGGTACAAGACACACTGTGAATCAGTAAACACTGATAATCTTTTTGAACCTTTCTCCCCTCTTATATGAGCTGTCAGATGTTCAAGTGGTCGACACAAATCCATTTGGGATACTTACTCAAACCATTAAAGACAAAAACCTCCTCTAGCCTGCAGTTACATCCTGAAAAAGGATTAATTCAAATGGTGATATTCTAGCCAGGAAAATCTAGTCTAAGATAAACCCCTTGTGCACACTGCTGAGGTATTTTACTAAGGAGAAAACAGTGAGGAAAAAAAATCCCAAAACTATTAATGCTAATACTAACACAGAAAAACCAGTATAGCTTTGAACATAACACTGAGTCATGGACATCATATGCTTGTGAACTTCTATTGAAATAATATGACCAAAATAAAAAGTGTACCTATTTTGCTTTGCACTGTCTAGTCCTCATATCTTTAGAGGAACAGCAATGGACCTGACCAGTTTGCATCATAAGTAAGTGTGAATTGTCAGCAACAATGCGTAAGCCAGAATAAGTACATAGAATGTCTCCTGATAAGACTGCAGAATGCAGAAAAATCGACAGAGTTTTTTAATAGAGAAATCTGAATTAAAAATTGCCTGGACACAAATCAGAAATTATAAGATACAAATTTCACTAACTCAACTAACAGAAAACTCAGTACTTTTTCAGTTTAAGTTACTTAATAAGGATTATGCTTTAGTTATTTATGTCAAGAGAAACACATGAAAACACTCACTGTGGAAATGACAAAGACAGACAACATGTGCAAGGTTTGCTGACTTTATTTAATTGCAATATTTTACTCCCCTTTCCAGCACTGACCTCCTTGCCTTCTGAATATTGTTTCACTTCCACTCTATTACCTAAGAACTTCATTAACTAATGCAGCAGGTTAACTCATGAGTGTTGGAGATCCTGCACATACTTTCTCCTTCATCCTAGAAAATGCAGTTTCTTTAAAAGCTTGTTTGCTCTTTAAAGATGTTCTTGCAGACAGTGAAGTCTAGTAATAGGATTAACTCTGCTCAACCAAAATGGCTATCAGCTCAGCACACAGATTAATGAGATCATCTCACATGTTGCATGACATCTTCTGCCTTGCTAATTCCAAATAGCAATTTCTAAGACTAGGTTAAAACACTCTGTAAAGGCCATCTGAAAGGGTAAGAAACAACTCCTTAAAATGCTGCATTTCCCAGGGAAACTAAAATCACACAGAACAATATAAAGGTTGTTATTTGTAGTTGAGGGGCTGATCCATAAGTGAGGGTAAAAATCCCTTCCATGTCCCAGATACATTTCTTTGATTGACTTACCTTACCTGGAAGTAAGAAGATAAGAGTTACACTGCTGAGGTAAACAAGTAAGGCCAATACAAAGCACATGGGAAGAATGTTAAATACTTTGCTTCAAGAAGCCAGTTAGCTGCTGCATCATACCCAATCTGTTTGTTGCAGAGGACCCTAAATCACTTTTTATATGTTTCCTGCATTAAGCTAACAATTGCACTGCAATCAACAAGCTCTCATCAGATCTGAGCAGCACTGTTGAATCTGGCAGGGACTAAGTCAGCACCAGTTTGGATGTACATATCCAAGGCTACTGCTTCAGCTTGCACTGGTGGATGGAAAAGCTTACACCAAAAAAACAGCCCACCCATCACCCTGTTGTCAGATTTACAGCAAATAGTGTTCATTTATCCTGAACACTCTGATTGCATAAAGGCACTCTGAGCATAAATGAAATTTACACTGTGACAGCAGCAGAGAAGGAGCTTAATTACAATAACAATAAAACTCAACCTAGCCAATGTTCTCATTTACTGTGCCAAAGACTTCCTACTAAATTTTTGTGCTTGGTCTAGACCCAAGCAGCAAGAATACCACAAATGCCCAGATTATAGTGGTCTCACAAGGCACTTAACTATCAACAGGTTCTATATGAAGCATGGGACATTACGGATTTTTACATTCCTGAAGGAAGTCCCCTAGACAGCCCTAGGATTTACGGAAGAATGACCTGAATTTTCCCTGTATGACCATTGTCTGGTCCTATTGGCCCATTAATTCAGGTTCTACTAGAGAAAGTTCAACAGCAAGTCCCATGTTTAAATGGCCAGCTGAGTGTACTAATACATTGTCCACTGAGAACCATGACAGCTACTTACCCCACAGTACCGGTCATCACTGAATATCTGCGGTGGCAGTGGATTGCCTTGTGCAGGCTGCCTGTCCTCAGGAATATTTTTGTACATCCATTGTCTCTTCTCCTCTGACATGGTGATATCCACTTCTTCGAACTCTATGCGATTGGCCTCCAGAAACCTCACCACATCCTGTTGCCTCTTCTTTATCTAGATGAAAGAAGGAAAATTTAAAAAAACTATAGTCAGAGCAAGTCCTCCATAACACAGACATGCTTACAAATCTGAGAACATTCCTCCTCTCCTATCCCGCTTTCATAGGATGGGAAGTCACAAACTCAAGAAAAACAACGGAGAAAATATCTTTTCAGTTTTAAGTTCATAAAAGTTAAGCACTGCTGTTTCTTTACATGCTGTCAAAGGTTATACTTCTTCACCTCACTTGTACAGGGCAGTCCGTTTAATTCAGCTGTGGTAATTTCAGCCTTTACCCTTTACAGATGTCATTAAAAAAGCAATCTGTAAGGGTCTCTTCAGAAGTAGAAGTTAAAAGAGGCAGTCAGTTTTCAAAGTCATTAGGGGCTACATTTTTTAAGTATACAGGCTCCTAAAAATGCAAGATAAACAACCTGGCAAGTCCCAGAAGAATTTACTCCTAAAAGTGTTCATTGAGATAAACATGTCAGTACATCTAAAAAAAACCCACCCCAGCTACACACAGTTTTGTTTTCCTAGACACCTACACATTTTTTAAAATGCAGCTCAACAGTTTCCTGAGCAAGGCTTGTTGAATATTTAGCTAAGAGTGTCTGTCTGAACAATGCACATGCTTAAAAGTAAGCATGACATCATTTCTTGAAAATTATCTTTATTGCAAAAAAAATGCATGAGGTTTGTGTTAAATGTATGGGGTTTCTGCCCCTCAAAGAGATTATCACCTTTACACAAAAGCTTAACAGAAGCAGAACACTGGCAGTTTTTAGCTCATTGTAGCTAAGATTGGTTGGACTCAATGATCTTAGAGGTCTTCTCCAACCTTAACAATTCTAAGATATTAAGATCAGCCCTTAAGAGCCAGCTGGGCTTCAAGCAGATACACTCAGGTAAAGACAACTTCTGCCTCAAATAGGACTTTATATCAAGACAGCAAACTTTGAAATTAAAATCTGTGGGGCCAAGGAAAGTCACCTGAGCTCATTCAGCTAAGGCTGCTGTGCATTCATTTCAATCTATACTGTACTTTTTGCATCAGCCTAATGAAATAAATACTTTCAGAAAGGAATTATAAATTATGTGCTGTGGTTTTTTACAGCTATCATCACAGTGTTATTTGAAAAAAAAAATTCAGCTTTAACAATTTTACAGTATTCCTGGAGTGTCATATCCATGCAGTGGCTGGCTGGCATAAAGCCCAGGTGAATGAATCATGCCTGTGGGTATCATATGACCTAGATACTATTTGGAAATTCAGAGGATTTTCAAAATGCATGAGCTAGTTGCTCCTGTCACACAACAGCATCTATCTATCCAAACACATCACAAAAATACATAATTTTAGAGGAAATACTGATGGAATCCTTATTTTCTTGAAATAAGGCAGCCATTCCAAGAAATAATAAATACAAAGTTCTCAAACAATTACTGTCTTTCTTTAGAAGTGGACTGCACAGTAAATTTGTGTCATGGTGTCTTATTCTTTTTCCTTTTTTCACACACATTGGTACAGGTTTTTAGGCATATATGAAAGGATCACTTTTTCACAGAGGCAGCTTCTAAACTTGCATGCAAATAATGCATTATCAGCAACAGCAAAATTACTGCATCATTGCCACTGGCTGTACCAAAAGGCAACACACCTTTTACTACATCCCTAAAAATTCCAAATGTAGAAGCGAAAGATGAAAACATTTTCCTCTGTCCTTCAACAAAAAAAAGAAGCTGCAAAAGAACACAAAAGAGACAGAGATTGAGATATTCTTAACACAAATATTAAATATCTGGTTAAACAGAAAGGAGATGTCTAAAACGATATGTGGGAGAGGTCATTTCCTCATAGCAAAGTGCTGCTAAAACTCACATGAAATCCCTGCTGCACTGGTCAGAGAAATGAGCAAACTCCAGAGTGGCCGGGCCAGCCCTCTGGCCCCAAGGCCAACTGGTATCCTCCGGCGGAAGCTATTAAACCTTCAGCCTCTCAAAGCTGCTGCCTGCAAACTGTGCACTGGGAGTGATCCCTGGCACGTTGTAACACCTCAATCACGGCCACAGGCTGCTCGTGAGGCTCTGAGCTAGCCTTGGCCTAAGCTGGCTGTGCCAGCAACCATTCTTCGAACAGTTCCAGAGCGCTCCATTCCCGAGGCACCAGTACAGATGTATCCACATGCAACCATTTTCATCTGCTCTCTTCCAGCAGCCTGCAAACTGAGCAACTTAGATTTAGGCCTATTCCTATTATTTTACAGTTCACACCACGAGAATTCTCCCACAAACACAAATTTTCTAATGCCTCGTTTTATTTTTATAAAACTAATTAAGATGTTGAAGTGAAGTAAATTGGGGTTGTTGGGTTATTTTAGCATAAATCTTACAATTCCCCACATGACATCTGTATGAGTTATCAGCTGTGGATGTACCAGCTGCATAAACCTAAACAAAATAGCCAGAAAATTTCAAGCCAAAAAAGTAGCATTTTCTTCTCCCCCAATTGATTTGATTCAGGCCTATAAACTGAAACAAGAGCATTAGTTGTATTTAAAATCCTATTAAATTATGCCTTGTTGTTCAAGATGGATGCTCAGAGCATCTGTCACAACAGAAGCCAGCTAATTATTCCCCAAGAAAACCACAGGACCTTTGTCTCTGTCTACAACTGGATCTGTGCCGCAGAAGTGCGTCAGCCTCACACTCCTGCCTGCAGCTCTCATCTGTGCTTACTCGGAGCCCCAAAAGCTCCCAGCGTTCAGCCACGGGACACACAGAGCAAAGGCAGCACGGCACAGAGCAGTGTCAGTTCTCACTTCCTCTCTAGCCTCTCCTGTCAAGAGCCCAGAGGAGATAAATACATCCTCCTTTGACAAACTATGGAGGTGGATAGTACTCTTTGTAAAGTATCTTGCTGCTGCCAAGGTTTCCAGAGTCTGATGTAACTGAAAGGAACCTGAAAAAAATAATCCTGTTGTCAGAGGTACCATGTTGAGAAAAACTTGGTTTGTGGGTATTCATACACCGCTTTGGGAAAGCATTTGTAGCCTTACATGACAGACTGCTTCAGCACCAAAATATTTGGGGTTTAATACCTTTGAGCACACCAGAAGACATTGTAAATACACCTTCAATCCACTGTGAAGTTTCAGAGGAAAGTATGTAATATGATCCTCATCTATCTTTACATGCAGTGAGAAAACTCTGATGGAGTTAATGGTCTGCTATTATAGTCCAATGTTTGACTCCCATATTTTTAGCAGGGCAATTTTTTTCTGAACATCATTTCTCTGGGTTTGGGTTTATTGTTAATCTATATTTCTATTCACAAAACTAAGACAAGAAAAAATCCCCACAGACATCTCAATTTTATCCTTGTATTCAGAGCTAGTATCTTTATTAGGATTAAAAAGCAGCAAAAATAGGATGCCCATTGTGATACATAAATCTGCTAAAATGAGCTAATCACTTAATCAGTAACCCAATTTATAAAAAAAGTCTATTGTAGCTAAAGTATTCTGTCTTTCTGTCCTAGTTTTCATTTCTTTGTACTGATTTGCAACAGGTAACAGGAGGATACATATTCAGGCCGCTTTGGAGAAATATTTCAAAGACATACTCAGGCCTGTCCAGGTGGGACTACTGGGATTATCTGTTCTGACTTTTAGCATCCCTGAATTAATTCCTCTTAGGAGTAAAGGGTTTCTTTGCACTTTTTTTCCCTCTAAGCTCCATTCCTGAACTGAAAATACCAGAGTATCTGCTGGTCTTTGCAAATTGTCCCCATAATTAATTGACTGTCTTTACTTGAAATATTTGCTTGCTTCTATTCAGAATCCACCTTGCTTCAGCCACTTCACTTTTCATGTCTTTGGCCAGTCTAAAAACTGTTCTGTTCCAAGATTTCTCTTTCCCACACAACTAATACCAGATCTCTCAGCTGAGCTGAACAGTGATCTCCAGTAGCAAGAGAAATTGTATTGCTCATTTAGTAGCAGAATGAGAAAATGAAGATGTTACCATATAAATCATGTCCAGGTTGGAGCAGAACATTAGAAAAATCAGATTACATCCTCTCTCCAAAGTTCCCTGGAAGCTTCTCATCACTTCCAACAAGTGACAGCTTCCTTCTTTTTTGCCCTGTCTATGCTTCCTGAACCTGTTTTCAGAAGTTCTCCCGTCCTAGAAGGGCTTGCCTACTGACAGCTGCTGAACCAGAAGAGCATAGCATGTGGTCTCTTCATTACTAAATGTCAGCTGCATTTCATCATTCTATATTATTTTAACCAAGATATTCAATACCCTGCAAAAATTTTAGTAGTCCAGGATTTATCTTACTCAGATTGGATAAATTAATATTGCTGCTACTCTACTACATGCAAGATGACTCAAGTAGCAATATTAATAGGAACCGTGCCATGATTAAAGAGAATTTCTCTGCCTTTTTTCATTAGCCCAGTTAATATGAAAGGGACAAAGCAGACACATACTCAGTTTCAAATTTCTCCACCGTGTCACACAGGAGGAATGCTGATGAGTGTTCGATGCTCACAAAGTGGATGTTGAAGGTTGGTCTTCTATAGACTCTACCCCTCACCTTCTGGAGATAAGGCACTCCCTGGCTTTCTGTCCTCCTGACTGCAGATTGAGGGAATGACAGTAGGTGCCACTCTGCGCATTGGCTGGTGACTGAGATGTTCAGCACTGACTGTTTTACAGCCTCATCCTCTTGGAATTGAAGGGACTGAAAGCCTAGCTTGAACTGTCCACTCATTCCAGACGGATCCCAAGAACAAATAGCCATCTTTCTAACACAAAATTCCACCCCAAAAAATATTCAGACCACACATGGTGAGTGAGAACAAAGCCTTATGAGGTTATCTCCTAAGCTGGCTGGTCAGATAACAAGCACATTTTAGAAGAATGACATTTAAAAACCAAAAATTGTCTAAGTTCACCTCAAATACTTGTTTCACAGCCTGGCACACCTGTGCCTCTAAAGGTGGAGATGGTCCTGCTCATTTTCTTCCTTCTTTTTTAATTTTGTTACTCTTTCCACATACCTGCCCTCTCTCCAGAACTGCATCAGCCATGTTATCCACCCACTGACTCAGCCAAAAACTGAACGCATTGCATTTGGCAGGGGCACCTTTATGGTGCAGTTCGATGATACAGCTCAGCAGATCTCATCGCTGGCTGTCACTGAGATGACACAATGTTCCTCCCTCCTGCCAAGCAGCTCTTGCAGATTTCCTCGCACAAGCATAATGCAGGAACCAGGGGAACAAGGTAAGGAGCATCAATAATGTCAGCACCACAATCTCTTCAGTTTATATCAGTAACGAAACTGCATCCTAAGAAAATGGCTCAGCAGTGACTGAAGCATGACCAGCTACAGGTATTTGAAATATGAACTGCATAAGCAGCATTTGTGTTACATAAACACAAGCTCAACTCACTCCCACAACTGAAAATATTATATGTGAGCCTCTGCCTCTACAAGTCATGCAAACATAACCAAAGGGACTGTTGCACTGTAAAATGCAAATGTAATATAGCTACTGCAGAGAATTACTTATCTTCACTCCTCACACAGATGAGGCTTAACTTACACTCTCAGATAATATGGAGATACTACGCTCTAACAAACACACACAAGCCTTAAACACGTTGAAGGAACAGAATTTTAAACAATGTTAACACATTCTCTTCTTATGTTTCCACTATGTTTCTTTCTGCTCTCATAAAGAAGCAATAAAAAACTACCCCATGCATTCACAATGTTGAAATGCAAATCCTTATAGTCCTGTTACATTTGAGACCTGTAGTGACAGAGACTTTCTGCCAAATTTCTCTTCTCTTTGCCTGACTTAGGAAAGGAGAGCATAACTGACCCCTGGCAACTTCTGCTGCAGTGAAGTGGCAGTGCTGTGACAGAACTTTATCAAGGTTCATACGATTAATTCATTGCTCTTGGTACAGGAAAATACAACTCAGCTACGTACTTAAGAAAAAAGGATGAAAAGCTGAGATGAAGAGGAGAAGATTAATAGAGAAGAAAATTTTAAGATAAAAATAAAAAAAATCAGCATTGCATAACTATTTCCAAAAGTAAAGTCAGTGGCTCCCTGCCATAGCAAATACTGCATTGCACCTGACAGAAGGAAAGTACTTTCTTCTCATAAAAGGCCTCCAAATAGCTAAAAACACCTGAATGCTTCATCCTCAACAAAAAAAAAAAAAAAAAAAAAAAAAAAAAAAAAAAAGTTCCAATACACTAAAAACTGACCACAGAACTTTTCAACCTGAAAAGGAACAGAACAGTGTGAGAACAGTGGCCACCTGCAGCCAGCATTGCCTGGGTCTCCTGCTTGCAGCAACTTTCTGCCTGCACACAGAGACGTAATTAAGGACACACAATATGAAACATTCTATTGAACTGGGAGTGCAATCTGTTCAGCTCTATGCAAAATCAGTCTGCAGGTCTCTGGGAGCTGCTGAGATACTGCTTAGCCAAGGACTCTGCACACCTTTGCCTCTGTGTAATGTATGTATGATAACTTTGAAAATAATCTAGTATTTAAGAAATACAATTAAAATTTGAGACAGGTTTGGTTTTTGAGAGACTCTTAATTCAAGGCAGCAGCAAAGGAAAACATTTTCTATAAAGCTACAAAGACAGTTAAACTGCTCCATGCCCAATGCCTGCTAGCCTCATATTTTCCTAGCCAGATGTTGCACTATGATAAATGCATTTAAATCTATTTCTGTGTGTGCACGTATGTCTATCACAGGGTGAAGGGAAAAGTTCATTATTTAAGGCAGTTTGTCTGAAATCATTGTTCTCTGTGCAAGTAACAGAGTAACATTCTGAAACACAAAGGAGACTTTAGCAAGTATAAATACAACTATCACTGCTGAAAACAAGAGCTAGTGGGAGTTTGCTCAGGGGTTTACTAAGTATTGTTTCAGTAAGCATTAAGGGAAAAGGAGAGACAAAAATGGAAGAAACAGAAAAAGAGGAAAGACCAAGAAAGGAAAAAGAGAATGTTCTACAGAAAAATCACCTAGACAGAGTGCCACGCAGGATGCCTTTGAGATGTGTGCAGCTGAAAAAGTCTCTGAAGTCATACCCAAGTCTACTTTTTTTGAATTCTTCTGTATTTTGGAAAACAAGGCTTGCCACTGATGTACACAAATGAAGTAAGTGATTCTATATTTTTTTTTCTTTCAGTAGGAACAATGTGTTCTTATCATGTTGAAAATCCTCACACACGAGTCTCTGATGGACTGCAGGAAAACAGATGCTATGAACCCCAAATTTTCAGTCATTGCTTCCTCATCAAAAGAATAAGAATGGCATTGATGCTGGATCTACCTTCCCATTAATGGTATGAATTTTTTTTCTATTGCATCTATGTGAAACTAAAAAATATAGCATTGCTCTGGAAATAAAAAATGGCTAAAACAAAGCGAAACTTGAAGACTTTGCAGCAGGAATTGAACCAGAGCTTGGAAGTCTCACTGAGTATACAGGCAGCTCTAAATTAGTGAGACAGACTAAGAGCCAAGGGACTCCATGCAGACTGAGTAACATGGCCAGAAGATTCATGGCCAGAAGATTCCCTGCCCAGCCTGGCAAGCAGCAGGCGACTGTCAGATTAAAGGTCAGGATGCAAAACTGGTTGTTCTAGTAGGGGAGCTTGCAAAGCCTGCTGCCAATTTAGATTATTTACTAACCTACAGGAAGAGCTCCATTCTGTGGAATTACACTACCCTGAAAACATTTCTATTTGACAAAATGCATGCTTGAAACGGTATTTTTGCTACAGATAAAGGATCTTTCCTAGTCATAGGTATTTTCTTGTGAGGTCACTGGGAAAGTGTGCTGGTTCTTCAATGGTTCTTCACCTCTAACTAAAACAGAGGAGAGATTACCAGAGCTCGCTCATAACTTGATCTGATTTTAAAAATGTCTCAGCCAACAGCGAGCCAAAAAGTCAAGATTATTAGAATTATGTGTTGGAACATTTTTTTTTTCTTTTAAACAAAGTTGAAGATGTTAGTGGCTAGCACAAGAGACAAGAGAAACTTTGAGCAGCTTGGAAGATCTCAGGTATTCATAAAACACATCCTCAGCTATCAAGAACTTCTGACGGAACCATCCTGCAGGGCTAGACTATCGCTTCAAAAGGCTAACAATTCAAATCTTAGCTGGCAGCTAACTCCTTTCAATAGATAGGTGGTTTTGTTTGCAATTTACCATATGTTCCAGTAGTTTGAGAGAGTGGTTAAAAAGAAAGTGTTATTTTCATGCATTTTTCCAGCAGAAACCTTTCAAAGATGCCAGAGAATAATTTAAATCTCCTGTTTAGCATTCTACCTTTAACTCCTCCTTGTACTACTCCCTTTTGTCAAAGTGGCATATTTATAGCAAGTATTTTGCATCACGAAAGAAACCCTTCCAACAAGCAACATCTATCTTCCTTTTCAAAATACACACACACAAATACAAGTATAACTGCAACCCTCATTATTTCAACTACTTTTCAGTACCTACTAACTAAATGCAAGTTGTTCTCTGATCTCCATGCTATATTACATTTATTCATGTTTATTTATTTTGATTTTTCCAAGTTATTTAATTCTGAGGAATATCCTTTGCTCTCCAGCAAAGTTACAGTTCAGCAAGGTAGATGAGAACTGTCAAGTCTAAACTATTGGAAAGTCAGACCTGCATAGATGAACAGAAAGTTGATCTTTCAGTCTCACAGTTCTGCAGAGTAAGCAGAGTGGGGAATAGTTTGGTGTCTTGCTCATGGGAGTCCAAAACCGCTGCAGCTAAAAATCTGCAGGGATTTAGAGATGTCACTTTGTTGTCTGCATCAGCTCGCTTGGTAGAATTATGATTTTGTGAAGGGAAGTAAAAGACGCTTAATCAATTTTGTTTCTTTCTTTTCTTAAAATGTTAAATATTTGGTAATTGGTTAAAGTTCACTGAAATAGCACCAAAGAAAGCAGCTTTATAAGCAGGTTTTGGAAAGTACGCAAATGCTCTAATACTCATAGGAGTCAGCAGTGTGCCCTGGCAGCCAAGAGGGCAACCCACATCCTGGGGTTCACCAAGCAGAGCATCACCAGCAGATTCCGAGGGGTGATTATCCCACTGCACTCAGCCTTGGTGCTGTCTCACCCCGAGTACTGTGAGCAGTTCTGGGCCACACAGTTTAAGAAGAATGTGAAGGTCCTTGAATGCATCCAGAGGAAGGCAATGAAGCTGGTGGTGGGGCTGGAAGGAATGTCCCATATGGAGCACCTGAGGGCCCCAGGTTTGTCTAGCCTGGAGAAAGGAAGGCTGAGGGGTGACTTCATGACTCTCTGCAGCTTGCTGAGGAGGGGAAGTGGAATGGGAGGTGCTGATCTGTTCTGCCTGGTATGCTGTGATGGGATGAGGGATGTGTAATACCTGTGTCAGGGGAGGTTCAGACTTGTCATTAGGAAGCCTTTCTTCACAGGTAGTCAAACACTGGAACCGGCTTCCTAGCTTGTCATTGTTTAAGACACATTTGGACAATGCCATTAATAACATGCTTTAATTAACTTCTGGTGAGCCCTTATGTGGTCAAGCAGTTGGATTAGATGGTCATTATATGTTACTTCCATTCTACTCTAAATTCTGCAAAGTAAAATAATAGTTTAAAAACAAAAAATCCCCCTAACGAGATTCACACACATTTCCTATATTATGTAACATGTTTATCACCTGAACTTTAAGGATGAAAACATAGAACTAACTATGTAATGAGGTGAGTCAGCAAAACAGAAAGTGTTTGAACTAGGTCTGTGTATTTATCAGTGACATTATTTTGTCATGATGAATAAAACATTCCCAGCTGTATTTTCTGTATTTATTGCAAATGAGATATAAAAGAAAACTTTCACCACTAAAAAAGTAGGTCATGTTTCTTCCTTCTCACTAGCTTTAAGCATCAAAACCCAGTGGCATAGGAATATTTATCTATCAGAATGGATAAAAACAAGTAGCAGTCCAGGAGACACAAGTAATTAGCCTTGTTTCATCTGGGTGGGGTCTTAGTTCTGTCAGCTCAAGATACAAGTTCTTCTGGCCACCTCCTACCATAGCCATGAGCTGCACCCTCTATATTTTGTCACCGAGGACCCAAAGCCCAACACCGAGTGACACCCAACTGCGGCTCCAGCTACTTCTGAGAGCCATTGCATGCAGAACGCAGATCCATAAGATGCCATGAGCAGCAGTCTCCCAACAGCAAGGCAGAGGGTTTAAGGCACATTAAGGCAAGCTTGAGAACTGCAGCACTGTCTAGCCCAGCAGTGGCAGGCTCGGTTTAATGGAGAATCCTGTTCCCACATAAATACAAGGTCACAGCCATATTTCTCCCACACAGGTACTAATCCTCCTCCATGAATTTGGGGGAATGGTAAGTCCCCTTGACCACTTGGAAAAAACATCTAGCCTTTCCTTAAGGACTATGCTTGCATTTACTTGGTTCTCTCACCTTAAAGGAGTGGAGATACTATGATTCCAACATGCTCCCAAGAATTTCAAACACAAATTTGTGAAATAAAGTTGTCAATGCTTTCCCTATTTTCTCCTGACACGTACTATCTCTCCACACAGCACAGATGTGTCATTCTGCCAACTGCAGATACACACACCCCTGACAATGCACTTTAAAATAACAGTAGCAACAGCAGCGCAAGTCATTCAGAATTCGTTATGCTAAGTTTTTACAGATATTTACAGGTTTTCTCAGCACTATATAAAACTGCAACAAAAAATGCACTTGTGGCTCTAGACAAATGCCGTATCTCAGATAAAATTGGACTATATTACTGCAACATTCTCTCATGTTTTTGTAAGGCTAGGTGGATGGATTTTCTAAACCAGGGCTGACTGCCACTGCTATCATTCAGATCAGTAACAAAATTATCTTTGCCTCAACTGAGCAGAACAAGGTTTCTAACCTTATTAATAAATCTCAACATTATTTCCCTTTCAACAAATGCAATTACATCTGTGTTGTTTGTGTGTTTGTGCAGCTCCACATCTGTAAATTCTCTTTTCTTTTATACTTCTGCAGATCCATTTCTTAGTGACAAGGTGCATCCCCAAACACAGCAGCCATCTGATTATTATCCCACAAATTGCAAACACCTCTCCTGTAAGGTCAAGGGGAGCCAACTCCACATAGCCCAAGGTACTGATGAATACCACACCGCATAAACCCACAGACTTCCAGACTTCCCCGGGGCCTGAGGCTGGGAAGCTTTCCTAGAAAACAGACCTTGCTGCAGGCAAGCCAGTTTGACTGAATGGGAAGGGACTGCTTGCACATCAAGGCTTTCCTAGCAGCCCTCTCCTTTGATCAAAGACTAGTTTTGTATCTCTTTTCTAACTAATTTTAGCTTCCTAGCTGGTTCCTACTGAAGAACGTGATGCTATCTACATCCTTCAAATGCCACTCCTGTCTCTGTTTCTACATAAACCTATCAGATCACTCAGTTAGAGATGTTTCAGACGGCTGTCTGACCTTAGGAGATGTAGATCCAGATCAAAGGTTTAATGTGTACTTGAACTGCATTTCTTTAGATTGGACAGGGATGATAATTTCACTAACCCTGCAGCAATTTAGTGACAGGTTTCAGTTGCTGATGCTCTATGGTTCATCAAATCAAAGGAAGCTTCCTTTCAAATGAAGACACACAAAAATTCACTTGATTTTCTCTGAAAAACACAAATTAAGAAAGCAGTCTTTAATTGATTTGTAATGTTACCATTAAATTGTTCCGAATAATCACTCATAAATGTTTTAATAGCACTGTTAATACCCAATATCATCCTCTGCAGCCTGTGAAAATGCCAGGAAACAAAACAAACTTGTCAAAGTGTTAATAGAATTTCCACTGTTAAATTCTGATGAATTTTTTTCTGAGTCACTTTCTCTAGCTTCAAGTGGGACCTATCCAGTGGATTCAGAAGACCTGTGCAACAGACTGGTGAAAAGGCCATATCTCCCAACATGTGAAGGTAAACAATGTTCTGCCTTTTTGTAACAGCATAAAAATCCAAAAGCAAACAGGAAAGCATGTTAGCATATGTGAACGGAACATACACAATCATGTTTTGATTTGCATTTAATATGAAGTACAAGTTCGTGGTTTCAGGTCTCTTCTTACAAACAAAAGCTCTGAGGGTAACCCTGCAGGCAAGAGTTTGCAACAGAACAATCCCACAAAATGGGACACACAGAAAACCAGAAACTGTGGCTGCTCAGGGCTTTGTCACAAGCAGAAGCTGGCCATAAGCTATCATTACCCTGTGACAGTGGCACTAGACATGGCCTGGTGCTGCAGACACTCAGTTTCATGGGCCAATGTATCACTCGCCCACCTCAGCACGGAAGGCAAGCCATGATGGCAGGCAGAACACAGTGAGGTGTTTGGTTCTGGAGCTCTGCAAGAGGCAGAAGAGCAACTTTGAAGTTATCAGCACTAAGGTCTTCAATTGCCCCTGCCATCCCTGTCAGAGCTGTCAGACAAAAATCTTTGTGACATTTTTTACACTGATGTTACCTTTTTCCTAGGTAGGAAGGGAACTGTTTTATTGCACTGTATGTCCCCATTAGCCAGCACAATCATATTGGTGGGTACCTCATGTTGGTATAACTATTCCGGTATTTTGCAGACAACTCATTAGCTGAAGTAAGGTACATAAATAAAACTTTCAAGTACAGGCCAGACACATGGAATAACATAGAGTAATAGAGACAGGTGAGCAGCACCACGATTTCAGCACTCTAGCTTACACTGAAGATAGATATCCGCAGCTGCAATAAAGGAGCAGGCATTTTGACATGGCCCCAACAAGTGCTGAAATATCTTGAGCATCCTAAAGGCACCAGCACTTTTATTTCTCTTCTGGGAATGCTTAAATCAGTGGTTTATTTTTACTGAGGGATAATTAGCACCTTTCAGCGATTCAAAGGTTCACATATATATACATAAACATATATATCCACATCCACATATATATATATGGATATTTGTATCTCTGCATATATATGTGTCTATGCAAAAGTACATATCTACATATGCATATTCAAACAAAATGCAAGTTGACACACATGCAAAGGTCACTCCCAGGCATTAACTTCTGCAAGTTTATTTCTTGCAGTAAAATGACAAAATATCTTGTGTTTTCCCATATTGTCTTAGTAGGAATGATGGGGATTAGTTATCCAGGGATAGAACAGCAAAACCAACAATAACAAATCTTGGAACTCTTAACTGTGAAGACAAGGTCTGTCCTACCCAAGGGAGATGGGCAGCAACAGAAGGGCACACTGCCACTGATGATTCACATGACTCCCTGAACAACCTGCATCTCCTAAGAACTTCTCTTCAGAAATCAGCTAGCAAGAGAGTTACTCCCTTTTCTCTCTACCAAATTCAATTATAGTGAAGTACAATACTGAATTTAGACTAAATTAGCTTGTTTACTGATGTAAAATCAAATTGATTTTCCCTTCCCCCATTAATGAGATAGGTTCCTCATCACTGTAGCTTTTATGACCACAAAAGGAGGATATCCACAGGCATTGGACTCAGCCCCTTCAGAATGGTGATAAATATCTTACAGTGAAGTAGCACACCTGAATGGAAGGACTGCCACAGCTTTGAACTGAAGAATTAGAAGATTTCACCCCAAAATACTTCACAAATGAAGGTCTACAGCCCACATAAGACAAGAAAGGAAGTTTTGTATCCGTGTTCTCTTGCAGTAAGACAAACTATGTTTAATGAATTGCCTGTACAATGTTTGTATCTCAGTCACTGCTTCTGCTCAGTCACCAACAACTTTGAGTCATTCCTTGAAAGATCAGGTCACACTTTGCTCATCTACATGAGACGCACTGAAATCTGATGTTTTCAGAAATGACAGGCAACAGTGACTTAGGTTTCTGAATTGAGTCCATCTGCCCATCCAACAGGTGCCAACTAAGCAACATACCAACCCCAGGAGAGAAGATTATGGAAACAATCTCTTGGCTACTGAGGAATTCAGAAGCTCTTTTGAGCTTTGGCAGCTATCTACAGACTGTTTTCATTGATAGTCACAGGTAAGAACCACCACCTCTACGTTTCCCCTCACCTTGCTAAGGAAGAAATTTGCCAACTTAAGGGACTTGCAAAATGTTAACTATCTTCTGTAAAACTTATTAAGAAATTAAGCTGTTAAAAAACTCTGACATACTGGAACATGATCATGTTTTTTTGGATACAGCAGATTTCAGCTAGGAATAGATTCCACAGAGTACTGCCTTTCTGTGTTCATTACTCTTCTTAGATGCTTCCACACTGTAAGGAAAACAAGGATTGCAGCATTTCCTTTTGGACAGACTCCCTGAGGGGGCCAACACTTGAGGCTGCAGGTGAGGAAGCTGTTGCCATTAGTGTACTTGCTAGTAAAGAGGTACACTCTGGGTTACCAGCTCAGTGACAATTCTCTATCTCCAAGCTGCACTCAGATTGATACTGATCACAGAAGTGATACTGATTTTATACAATGAAGAACTTCCTTAAATGCTATTTTTCCACAACTCCCACCCAATTTCTGAATATTCCTAAGTAAGTTGCACTAATAAATTGCATACAAGTTAGCTTTTATGTCAATATTCTTTTTCATTTATTATAATCAAATTCAGTTATATGCAACATCCAGCAATCGCTGGCAGTATGACCAGATTTAGGAAAACTAATTTCTAGGCTTTAATGATATGGGTGGAAGATTAAGGAGAACAGGTCACCATCAGTGAAATATGCCCATCTGGAGACTTGCACCTTGATACTGCTGTATTCTACAGAAAAACAAAGGGGAAAAGTCTTCGTAACCCCAGCCAGAACAATATCTCCTTTGAAGTTTTATTACAGCTAATTGTAATCAAAGATCAGTAACTGTCCTACTGCACATGATACTGTGTAGTCCAAAGCATGTTCTTCAAAGCAGCATTATTTCTGACATGATCTATCTGCCAAGAAGAAATGTAAATATTTGAAAAGCACTAGAGCATACAAGAATGGTGCAACAGTTAGGTACTAAATATCATACAAAAATTCAGCCTGCATCTTTGTGACTAGGGCTCATACTCAGTCACACTGGACTGCTGTTCAGAGGCTCACAGTTCTCTCCATCACAAGGCAGGAGAATGTAATGAGAGTTTAGACTAATTTGGAATACAGACCTGAAACCTGGATCCACAGACAGTCAGTCCTTAAGGTGAAAACCAGCTAAAGCCTTGAGCACTGCCCTCCCTGCCTCACAGAATTCACAGTCATGAGTGAGGCTCTCAGGCTCCCTCTGCCACAACCCTGCAAAATAGGACTGACAGAAGCCAGCAAAGATGAGCATGAGCCTCCTGACCTAATAAAAAGAAACTTGAGAAGGATGAAGGAAATAATTTTGTTTGTCAAAGGGACTAGATCCAGAAAGTCCCCAGACCTCTCCTATGCACCTAATATAATTGCTGATGTCCAAGATGTGGATATACATGATGTGTCCAGTGACTGATCCAGTTTGTTTCTTCCAGTATCACTGCTGTGGTTACAGCAGTGCTCTGTAAGTGCACTGCCAAAAGCACCACTACCTTGAAAAAGTGCAGTGACACAGTATGATGTTCATGTGGGATCCATAAATCAGGCTTTGAGGATCCAATCCAACAGGTGCATCCTCAGCGTGCTGACAGATGTTAGACAATACTGTGGTTAAGCACTTAAAATACTGCTACTTCCCGTGTAAATATGGCAGGATCACTTCCAACTGTAAAGATTATTGTCTCATTTCTGAAAAGCTAGCTTATCAGCTGCTCTGATCTGATTTTATGAAATTCAAATATTAAAAAATTATTACCATATTTGTAACTTACAAAGCTTATTATTTTATATTATAGGTAGTTGAACTCCCATAAATCACATGCAACAAGTTGTAAATCCCTCCAAGTGACTGCCATAACTAATACTGTTTTCTCAAAAGGCACTTATATCACTCAATCAATTCACTTTCAGTTTTGATTGTTGTGCTTTTGGGGTGCAGAGAGGCAAAAAAAAAAAAAAAAAGTTAAGATGGTGGATATTCCAGAAGTGACATATTCTAAGTTAACTTACTCAACACCTCCAACAAGAAGCACAATCTTTCTGAGAAGTGCTGTGAG
Source organism: Pomatostomus ruficeps (assembly GCA_013400735.1). Lineage (NCBI taxonomy): Eukaryota > Metazoa > Chordata > Aves > Passeriformes > Timaliidae > Pomatostomus > Pomatostomus ruficeps. The sequence continues at coordinate 51,372 of VYZT01030597.1, read as the reverse complement.
AAATGTTAAGTTACAATGACTTTTTACAAACAAGGGTGGAGTTGAAATTCATCACCGATCAGAAGTCAGCTTAGCCTTAAGAAGGCTAGCACTGTACTTGTTTTCATTACATTACCCCACAACAACACGTGAACCAAACAAACATGACTACAATTACTCTGACATTCCAGTGTTTTATAATGTGATTTAAAGTCATTCCAAGAAACAAAAAATCCAACTCATTTGACCTCCATAATACGCTTAATCAAAAGCAGAGCTTTAGTCTCATAAAACCAATATTTGCTATAGAAACAATTTAACTACAACTCCACCTATCTTATCAAGCTTCCTAGTAAAAAATCCATAATCCTCTTCCGTCGCAAGAGTCAAAGTCCAAGTTTTGGTCATTTAGAAAAGTCTATTCTTCTCATGTTGTTGCTGTTTCTCCCCAAACTGTCCTGTCCTCCCAAACATGTTCTCCTGAAGAATGTGGCTGAGCAGCACTTATCTTTGTGCACTAAAAGGAATTCATTTCAGTGACGTGTTTTTCTCATCTTGTGAACATACAAAAATTTCAGTGGGAAAGTGTTTCACACCTCTCACTAGTCAGAGTAGATTCTACCTGCTGTGCCATTATTTCACTAATTCCCCTATATTATCTGTTCAGCTCAACAGACGAAGCTTCAGTAAATTAATACCACAAAGAAGAAAGTACAAGTGAGGCAGTTGTTTGAAGTTTCTCCATTACTTGATAGCTCTTCAATGATATTCCCCTCACCGGATCTACAGTCCTCTAACTGCAAGACTGAAGTCTTTTCTGGTTTGGCATTTCTAGATAACTGTAGGAATTCCAGACTTCGTTACTTAGCTCATACTACCAGCTTCCTGACAAAGGTGGAGCTGCTTTAAAACACTGAAAACCATTTAACTACGAGTCCGTACGTGGGACAGTAGCACAAATGTAAATTTTTATTGATAGACTGGAGAAAGTGCAACAGATAAAATTACGGTCACCTTGGAATGATTTGGTGAAAAACATGGGCACAAAGTATTTCCAGAAAACAGTGAAGCACTGTTGAGGGAGAAACGTAAAGGCTACTTTTAAAGTAACCTGTCTCTTAGGCACAAAAGAACACTGATTGTCCTTATCAGGGAGGAGTAGCAAAGCCTGCCTCCCCAGCCCTACAAAGAAGTGCTTGGAATTCGAGACACAGCTTACCAACACAAGTAGAAATTCAGGTCAGAAAGAGCAGGAGACAGTAAGGCTTGTAGAAACATGCCTGCCTGCCTGCCTATTCAGAAGCTTCACATTGTGATTCAATTGAATCTGCCTAATGCATGCTTAAAACAACACAAGGTGATTTAGAAATGTACTCACACTGCACAATGCCTCTCTCCTCCCTTCCCACAAGAAGGTCTCAGGAACTTCTCTACAGTGTCCATACAGGGTAAACCCACAGTCCAGCTTCCCTAAACACTGAAGATCAATGTTTCCACTCTAGCAACAACTACATTTTGGGATCTGTGAGTTATTTTAAGCTCAGAAAGCATTTATAGTCGCAAGCTCTACTAAACAAACAAAAAGCAGTTACTACCATTAACCTCTTGGTGGTCTAAGAACTTTCAGATGCTTGGACGATGCTGCAGGGAGAACTCCAAAACCAAATAAAGAGAAAATTCACATTATTCTTGGCTCCTTCTCATTCACTTCAACTGCTTCCTTTTTTCATTCTTTAGAATGACCCTGAAAATGCTTTATGCACTAGACTCTTAGAATTATGTGTGACAATTATATATTTTTATCTTCTTCAGCACAAAACAACTTACACCAAGTATCAAGATCAATAAATACTTTAGTAGCTGCCAGAGACAGTTATATTTATGTAAACTAAAGCCTTTTCTGACTATACAACCAGTGTGTTTCTCAGGAATGTTTCAGTCAAATGCCTATCATTTGACCTGGGTACTCTGAAGATTTCAAAAGGAGTCATACACAATGAGTTTAGCTCATTATATTTGACAAAACAAAAACTTACTCTAGAGACTACACGGACTTCCCATTTTAAAATAAAGAGCAATTTAACAAAGTATGTCTAGAGAGATTGGTAAAATTAATTATGTCACAATGACACTGCTTTTTTTTGTCAGCCAGCATTACATGTAGAAGTGTTTGGTCAATTACAGCAGGTCAGATACTAATCTGAGAAACATCCTCACTTACAAGCAGCTAGCCTACAATTTGACTCAAGTTGCCTACAGGTAGAAATTAAACCATGGATTCTGACACTATTTTTAGCAGGAGACAGAGTAGGATCTAAGGGGTCTACTCATTTTTCTCAAGAGGGAAATAATCCCATCTCATGAATTGCATGGGATCCCAAAAAATAGCTGATGTAGTGCTGAAGGCTGAAGGAGATGACAATTGTATGACTCAAACACTTTTTGTTTCCTTTCAGTAATGTTTAGTTCTAGAAGGATGGTAAGTTAAAACTTCCCTTAAAACTGTTTAGAGACATGAAATACAGTAACCACCTTCTTCTCCAGATGCAGATTCCCACATAAGTAGCTAATAATAGTTTTTCCTTTGTCATTTTCCTTCATCACTTGGCCCAGATCTAAGGCTGCAAAGCCCACAGAGAAAAGAAAAGCCTCAGTGATGCAACACTGAGAAGAGAAGGAACATAGCCCATAATTAAAGTTCTTAAATGCTGTGATAACACAGATGAAAAAAACTGACAGAAAAGAGATGTCACAGCTCTGGCCCTTTATAACAGTACCTTCAATCACTGAATCATCTGTTCTGCTCTGGTTAGGCTGCACTCAGATGTACTGCGGTCTAAATGAAGAAAGTTGACTATCACCAGCATGGAAACTGTTACCCATATTCTGTCACCTTTTTGTTGTCCAACCCAGAAAAAAGTCAGCAAGAGAACTGATGTGCAGTTTAAATTACCTGTCAAACTCAGATTTGGTTTGCTGGGTTAATAGATAGTTTTGAGGGTTATATTGCTCTGCTAACTGCATATGTACCTTGCAGGCAGACAGGGTAAGGAGAGAGCAGAATCAAAAACTCCTGTATCAGTAACCTCCTTACAGACTGGAGGTCTGGGTGAGCGAACTATGTGGCTCTTTTCTACCCATCCAACAAAAACAAAATACAAATCTATGTATATTGTTCAGCACACGAGGAATGAAACAGAAACTAAAACTAGCAATGCTACACTGCCATAGCATGAACCAACTGCCCATGCAAGAAAGAAGATGTTTCTCTTATGGATGCTTGATGGACATGGATTATAGAGTTCTGAAGATGCTGTGTTTACTCAGTTGGCTACTGAAATGGGTAATTAGTTTTTATTAGCTGTAATGCTGGCACTAAGCATTTTGAACTCTTCACGCCAAAACATATCAGAACACATACCTGTCATCATGCCACTGAACTGAAAACTAGATCCACACAGTAGAATGCTGAAGGAACTGAATACATAATAAACCTTCAGATAGGAAAACGCTACAGCCTTCTGCAACACAAAAAGTGCTGCTGTCCTTACTGCTGAAGCATAAAGAATATCAATTGTACCTAAATCCTTCTGATGTTTCTTATTAAAGAATGAATTCAGTAGGATGCTTACATCCAGATTTCCTTAACAGAAAGCTGTCACTTTATATGAAAAAATGAAAATTCATAGGTCACATGCATAATTAATTCAACATGAGAATGATCTACGAGCTTCAATTAAACAGAGAACGCAGTGATGCCCTTCAAAAGAGTGTTTGAGAAGAGCTGTACCTATCCCAGAGTATTTCTCAATGCAGAGAGGTGCTGATGGCCTGAAGCCTGTCCCTAGGCTCTCGCTGTATTTATCCGTCCAGCCTGCCGCGGGTGGCTGGCACCGAGGCGCCGCACCTGCCCGGGCGCGGCTCCCCTCCGGACGGTGTCCCCTGCACCGCGGGGCTGATCGTGCAAACCACGACACCTCCCAAGAGGGAAAGTTTAGCCCCGCTCAATGACCTCCAAGACCCTTTAAACACACCCAAGATTTGTCCCCTACAAAGGTTTCGGGGTGCGTGGTTTGCCCGCAATTACGAACTAGTTAAGCTCCGGCAGCCTTGCGGAGGAGAGTTGTCTTTTCCGCCCCCATCGCACACGCAACCGCGGCGAATTCAGCCCCGCGTTCCGGGGCAGCCCACGGACGGCTCTGGGCTCTGGGGTCGGTCCGGCGTGCGGGGACGAGGCTCGGAGCCGCGGGCAGGCTGGGCAGCGCGGGGAGGACGAGCTGCCAGCCCCGCGCAGTGCCCGGCCCCGCGGGCGAGCCCTGCCTGTGGCGGCCCCGCTCCTCTCCCTCCTCCCCGCCGCTCGCCCCCACTCACCGCCACCGAGCCAGACGAGGAGGCGACGAAGACGCGGATCACCATCTTCACCACATGAGCCGCGGTCGCCGGAGCGGTCGGGACGGGGCAGCGAGGCTGCGAGGAGCCGCTCCCCCGCACGGGACGGGGCTGGGGCCGCCCAGCTCCACCCCGCCACCGCCACCGCCACCGGCCCCGCGGGTGGCCGCCGCCCGCAGCACCCCCTGCCCTGCCCAGCGAGCGCAGCCCCTCTCGGGCGAGCCGGGTCCGGCTCCCGGCTGCAGGAGGCAGGCGATAGCGGCGAGAGGCGGGAATGTGTGGGCGGCGCGCAGGGACCGACGGGCGCTGTAGTCCTCCCCGGGCGGGGACAGCCGTAGGAAGGCGGCGGGAGGGAGCCCGCCCGCCCGCAGCTGCCGGGGAAAGGGTGGTGTGCGGCGGCCTGCCCGCCCTGGCTGCCGTGAGCCAGCGCCCGGGGCCGCCCGCTGCTACCGTGCGCCCTGCAGCCGCTGAGAGGGGCTTGTGCCGCCCTCCAGGTGCGCTGCCCACGGGTCGAGGTGAACCACGCTTGAAACTGCTCCCCCCCGCCACCAGAGCTGCTCCTTGCTCCCACCTCAGGCTGCTCCTGGTCCTCCTACCCCATGCGGAGCCGCCAGCTCTGATCCGCTGGGTCCGCGTCTGGCTCTTTAGTCGCCGCTTACTGCGGCAAAGGGGTGGAAAATGAAGCCGTTCTGGACAGGCATTGCTGTCAAGGGAAGCAACAGGGACACCGCAGGAAAGGCAGGACACTGGGCGAGAGGGCTGTCCTGCGCCACATATCCCAAAGGAGTTAAACAGTGCTGCCCGTTTTCACTCCCTGGTATGGATGTACAGTTTCCAATATTGTCAGCTGTGGAACAGATGTTATTAATCATCAGGATAAGCAGATAAGCCCAAATAACCCTTCATCAGTCAGCTCATCTGCAAGTGACCAAGGGGAACGCGGTCTTCATCAGCTTTTGGGTTTGTGAGGATGCAGCCTGCCTTTAGATAAAGGCAAGAACCACACAGCTGACAGCCTTATACATATTACTACAGTCGTAACCCTTATCCTCTTACTTCCCTGCGTGCAGCCAGATGGTTACTCATTCCCTCGGACTTAACTTCCCCTTCCCACAGTTTGTTTCACCCCAATGATGAAGTGTGCTGTGTCATCCTCCTTCACACCTTTGCATTTCCACTGCCCTCAGTGAATTTCCACTGTTCAGACTAAGCGCAGACCTCGACTTGCTGCTAAATATGTCCTTAAAGCTTGTTGTACATTTTAATATTGATTATTTATTTTGAAATCCTGAATTTCTTGAGGAAGGCACCTAAGCAAGGGCCATAAAAAGCTCGGTTCTCTCTTAAGGCTTGATTTATCTTGTGGAAGTCATTGGAAAGCTTTCTACTGATTTCGCTGTTCTCTGGACTGGAGCTTAATAGCAGGAATATAAAATCCTAAAATGGGAATTCAAGTACCAGTCTTGCAAAGATTTATGCATTACTTTGCTTTCATGAGAGTGCTTGTTGAAAGAAAAGAAAAGTAAACTTTATTGGAGTACACTTCAGGACAAAGGTTAAGATTTTCTAGCTTCACTGCTCCTGTCTTCACTTGAGCATAACTTTCACTGTGGGAACCACAAACCAGTGAACAACAAGCGTTTATTGTTTAATTGCTGCTGAATGACCAGGAAAAGCAGCAAAGGAGACAAACTTGTTTTTATGTTGGTTTGTAAGGCAACATCAAGCAATTTGTTAAAATTATGTGATACGTGAGTAATTACAGGAATTTGCTGGAAAATTCTCATTACCTTACCCAGTGAATTTCCTTCATGCTGCAGGATTATTTCTGATAACAAATTTTCCTGTATTTCTCGAAGTTTTCTTTAAAAGATGGAGGTGCTTGCTTCCTACTTATTTCTCTATTTACTCACTACTAGAAAACACTGGGTTTAATATTCTGTTTTGGCCATACTCTCATTTTATGAAACAAATAAAACCAGGGCAACTCACTGCAGCTGGTTGTACATTATTTGCTCACAGCACTAATATATAGCTTTAAACTATAATATTAATAACTCCTGCTTGCTAACATATTTCATAAATATAGCAAAGCAGAAAAAAAAATAGCAAGACTGATTCTGAAGGGTGCTGGACATCTTTATTCAGATTCATCCCTAAACAGAAGAAGAGAATGCTCCTACATCTCAGAGACACCCTTGACACATAACCAATAACCCAGAGAAACCATGTGGCAAGGCATTATACAGAAAAAGCATGAGCTGTAAATAAGAAAATTAAGCATTCTAATGGGAATGTAAAAACTGTAACTACAGTATTTTTCAAGATTGTTTCCTCTTCCTATGAGAATCCTCTATTTTGTTAGCTCCAAAAGTCACAGATATAGTCTCCTTTCCCACGTGGAAAACAGACAACTTTTATTTCAGTTCACTTGAAAGTGTTTATAAGCTGCATAAATTCTCAAAAGCCATGGGGGGAAAATGACAGACAAGATAATGCACATTTTTCTTTTTTACTGTTTTTAGAGTCTCTCTTTTGTTCCTGCAGCCCTTGGGTTGGTAGGTTCCTAAAGTTTGAACTTCAAAACAGAGTCTGAGCAGCTAAACTCATGGCCAGAGTTGATAGACCCGAATTGAGCTAAAGTACCAAAGCTCATGAAGCTCTTGCCTCTGTCACACTTAACACAGCTTTAGCCAAAGCTTCAGCATCTTTATTCCACACATATTTAGAGAAACCATCAAAGCGCAGGGGGCTCCCTGCCCACATTCAACTTGGTGACAAATGCAACAACTTAATTAAAGCATCCTTTCAAATACTCTTTGGAATTGATTTTGAAAAATCTCAGCCTGTATTTCAACGAATTTTCTTGTAATTCTCAATTGTTATAAGTATCTTTATAATATTTTGACCTAAAAATTTTGCACCTATTACTTTTTGGTGTCAATTTTGATGCAACATGGGCATTGAAAATCCAGGCAGTTTTCTCATGTCTCTCTTTTGCCAGTCTTTCCATACACATAAAGAAGGTAGTTCATTGTGGAAGTAATCCAGAAAGTTAGGAAAAATAAACATTACACTGAGAAGCTGAAGATTTTAAAGCTTGTAGAGCAGCCTCTTACTTTATGTGGCTCTACTTTTTAAGCAGAGCCTGTGGAGTGTAAAACCTATTGGACATTGCCACGTGATGTTTTGCATTTTCAGGTGGTGTACATGTTAAGACTGGATATCACCCTTTGTCCTGCAGCTGCTCTGGCAAATGTCCCGAGGCCATGCCTTTAACTCCATTGCTATTGTACAGTTCTGGACGCTTGAAGACAAAATGGTATGAAGTTTTAGTCAAGTAGAAGAAATGTAATAAATAAAAAACATTGCTAAAAATATTTATGAGCAGTTTCCCATATTTACAGGAGGTACAGAAAGACTGGAGTTGACAATGTGAATTTATGGGGGGCAGGGGTAGTTTCTAAAGATTTCGTGGTAAGAGTGATTCATTGTTATGCCAGATCTTCATGGAAGATTAAACAGAACTTTCCTGCTGCTAAGGTAACAAAGTACACACAAACCCAAGGCTTACGTGTATGTGAAAACAGAAATATAAACGTACAACTTTGAACAAAGAACATTCTAGGTATGATAAAAGATGATTGTATACCAAGATGCAACAGGCATAGGATAAAAATGTGGGAGAAACCAGAATACTATGTTCAGGACTGACAAAAATGGTTAAGATGGCCTTATTGCCGCCTGAAAGAAGCAGTCTGTCTGAGGCATTTTAGAAGTTTTCTGGTCTGTGGGTTGTTGGTACTCATCAATTATTACTTTGGGTTCTGTGAAACATTGCTAAGAAACAGTGAAGTCTCATAGACTCTGTAACAGTCCACATACTTTAAATTTCTAAAGAGGTCTTTATCACTTTTTAAAAATTCCAAGTATCAAAACATGTTGAAAATTACAGATTTATAGTGCCATTAAAAGCTCTGACAGTTCAGATCAATCTTTTCTGGTAGAAATGTGATTGTCATGGTAGGGAGCAGAAAATGAAAATTAAGGGTAGAGAAAACATAGTGCTCCAGCTTCCATAGAGCTACAGAGTATCATCAGCTGCTCTTCCACTGCAGAACGCCAGAGAAAGATAACTTAAAGGCTCTAAACGGTACAAAACGGCCAAAGTAACGTAATGTAAGTACAGGACTGTTTCACTTGTTGCATAATGGCACTCAGCGTGGTGGCTGATATAGCCCATAAATGCCTTGGCCAGACACAGCTTGAAAGCATATGAGACATTGCTGCTTGGAGCCTGATTCCCTGCCTACATCCTAGAAGCCACTCTATTTTTAAGGTATCATTTATTCACAGAAGTAATCTCTGGGGTACATTTTCTCAGCTGTGCTCAGATGCCTGCAGCTGTGGGCTGTGCATACTCTTACGAATCCTCCTCTACATGCACAGCAGGTCAAGCAGCTCCTAGTCGAGATCACGCTATCCTTTGGAAAATCTTCTGGATGTTTATTAAGCGCTGATGCTTCTCAGTAACAAACTCAGTTTCATGCAAGGCTCTTCTTTGCAGAACCTTCACTGTGGCCAGAGGTTTACATTCAGAGCATTTCTCCGCTTTCCCCACAGTCAGATTTTAGAGATAACATCCCAAGATAAAACTCTTTCTCTTTTGAGTTGAAGTACTCTGAAGCTACTACAAAGCCCAAAGCAGGCTCTAGGGAAGAGACAGAACTGGAACAATTTTGAGAACGGTTTTGATTCTTGCATTTACAAATTTGTGGCATGTTGAGGAGAGCAGAGCTGTTCTTCATTTCAGAATTACTTCTGTACCATCTCCTTACAACGGACAGAAGAAAATAAGCCCAAACAAACCAAAAAATTTTTTTTTAAAATCCAGAGATCTTAAGTAAACCTTCCTTCATTCCATTTCAATCTAAATGTACCTAAATAATTACAAAGCTGTATGAGTCCATTCTTCTCAGCTGCTGCCCTTTAGTTGAAGTCACAATCTGCTGCTTTGATTCCCTCCATGAATTCCTAATACTAAGGACCTTTGAAAAGAAAAACATTTTCCTGTGAAATTCCACATCTGATACAGGTCAGTCATCTGACTTGCTCAGTCAAGTGAACCTGGAGATTAAAACATCTTTCATGTTCTGTATTAAGTCAGTCATCATTCCTTAAACTTACAGCAACATGGTGTATGAAGTCCTAGAGTTCATTTTCTACTCCTGTCTTTAAAGATCTAGTTACTGAAGTTGGTGGCTCTGACCAAGGAGCAGGAATTCAGGCAGGTTTCAGTCACTGTCAAGCCTTCTACCCTGTCTATTCTTTCAGCACAAGATACTGGAAACAAATCAGGCCAACAATGTCAAGTTCAGTAGGTTTGCATCTTTATTTCTGCTAATTTGAAGAACCTTTAGTAATCTACTTTACTGCAGAGGAATGGGGGATGAAAGCTCCCACAAATCTCATTTCTCCATCTGCAGTTCCAAGGAAACCTAAATTAGCAAGCACTCAAGATGTGAAGTGCACTCAAAGAGCAGCCATAGAGCACTACATTCCTGCCAGCCCTTTCCAGGAGGGACCTTCTGCCAAGCCCTTGGAAAAACAATCTACCACCACATTCATTTTGGCTTGTTTTCAGCTGTTTTCCCATATCTGTTCAGTTCCACTCTGACAAGGCATTTTAGAAGACTCATTTCTTGCAGGATGCAGAAGTGGGTCAGCAATAATATTTACATATACAAAGACAAAAAGAGAGTAATCTTGTGGAGAATAAGGAGCAGTTGAGTACATGAATTTTGGCAACTTTCCTAAAGTATATGCACTAAATGAACTAAGAATAGTTACTAGTTTTATAGTATTTAGGAGTTTTTTAGATGTTTTGCAGAACAGAGGTGTGGGGAAACATCTCAAACTCAGAAAGCTGATCTAAATTGGAGGATAAAGATTATGTGTGCACTGCATTTCAAGCATGGGTTCAAGCCCACAGATGGAGGCCACTCTCCCACTGAGGGGACACAAGACTGTATTCAGTCACAGGTTTGAGACAACCTTTAGGAACCATCAGAAGAGAATCTTTGGCCCACCCTTAATCCTCATGTCAGAGGCCAAAGGTGTCCACATGTGCAGCATGGGTGGCCCCTACCCTGTCTCAGGTGTAGCTCATCTCTCTGCAGAAGATGGTACGGAGCTGACAGAACCCTTCCCCACAGACAGGAGGCGTGAGCAGCACGAATTTAACTCCACAAAAGCAGAGCAGAAGCTGCAGCCAACCTGCTGGCATTCTTCTAGACCAGGGGAGTGGTGCCCTGTCACGGGGCATTGCTGGCTTCTTGGGAAGGGGCCAAGGAGAATGAAAAAGTGGAGAAATCACATGGGTCCTGTTTCCCAAACTGGAGAGGGGGTGACCAAATTTGAAGAGGGGACTAGCAAGTGGGAGCTGAAGCTGGTAGAGGGAGAAGGCAGCAAAGGAAAGAGTGGCAGCAGTGATCAGAGCTGCACTGCAGCCAGGCTGTATTGACCCGCATGGCAAGTGAGTGCAATGTCACAGGCTGTTTGAACCAAGATGACCCTTTACTGCCTGGGCAGGAGCTGAAGAGGTGTGGATTCAGAGCAGGAGCACACAGAATGGAAACCGGGTGCCTGGCCTGGCACCATCAGGTTAGTGTAGATATAACCTGTGTAACCAATCCACTGAACAGAGGAACATGTAGGAGGCAATGTAAGCCAGACTAAAAGACAGCCAAATAAATGAGGAAACATCCAGTGTGTCAGGTGATGGGTAGAGAAATCATTGTCCTTCCATGCATCGCCTCACAAGTCTCAACCCAAACTGCTTCCTTCTAAGCATGAACCTGCCTGTCAAAGTAGATATACATTTTGCATTCTTTGGTAGAGTTACCCTGAAAATTTTGCTAATATTTGTTTATTCCTTTTAGATTTGAAGAATAAAGTTTGTTACATTTTGCATTTCCATGTCCTATTTTCTGCACAATGTTTTCCCTGATCAGATCTTTGGTGCAGCTGTTACTCTGTCCCAGAGCTACCTGAGATTTATTTCCCCTGCTATAAAGGTACTGGGGAGGTAGCAGTTGGAAAATAATATTTTCCATAGAGGACTAATTAACCTGCAACTGTTGTTCAGCTGTAAAATGTAAAGTGGTGAAAATGCTAAGTGGAATTTTTTGCACTTTCCAAAAGTTAGCTACAAAGCTCAGTACTATTACCCCTGGCCACATTTGCTCTTACCTTCTCTTCTTTGCAGAAAAAAAATTACATGCTTTGCATTCATGTTTTGCCACTGGGAGAACTGCTGGTTGACACAATAAGTATGTATGACTTTCGTCAGTGAAGGCTTCGCTTAGGCCAGCTTGCAGACTACTCAGAGCATGAACTGGATGGTAAGAACAAAGTGCTAATACAGCCCCGTTTGTTTGGGGTTTTTTAATTAATTAGAAAGGGATGATGGTACACACGCAACTGGTCTTCATAGGAAATCTGTAAAACAAGCAAGGCAAGCCAAATGAGAAGCTATGAGAAAGGTTAGCAAAATTAATCTTGCTGCAAGAAATATTATTTTCTTGCTTCATCAAAACTATCTTCTCAAGGTACTTTCACTAAGCAGCAGACCTCATGCAGCCAGCAGGGTCAAGTCTGCTGCTGTGCTAATGGCATGGCAAGGGTAAGCATGTCAAAGCTGCCATTGATTTTTTCTAAATGTAGCTAGATTGAACTAAAATTACTTTCAGAATAGTAGATATAAAATAAATAATGAAGGTATGGCCAAGCAACTATGCTGCTAAACCTATTTTAATAGCATACATGTTTCAGTTATAACCTATTTCAGCCATGGTCAGCATAGGCTGCTCTTAGATAACTCCTCAAAAAGAAGCTACAGTATTTTAAAAACCTTGCTTGTATAAATTTCCGTATTTGTATACAGAAAGTTGTCTTTTGACCACAATTTGTCCACAAATGGACAAATATGATATAACAGCTATATCAGGCCCTAAGTGGGTAAATATTTGTGATGTCCACTTTCAACATGTAAACCCCCTCTGCCCCCCACCAGTCCTATTTAAAACAACAGGAGATAACTCTGACTCAATACTAACTTTTTAATGGTGATAACTACAGTTTAGGAAAGTCTGAGGAATATTAAACTCAACACAATAGCGTCAAAATTGGATGCAATATTTTCAATGAACTCTAGATAATAGGACATACAACAGAGCCATTCTCAGAGTTTTTGGACTACCTAATAGGCTGCACTGGAGGTCAGTGTGAGGGGTTCCTCCTGAGATCCCTTACATCATCAGTGGTTTAAAGACTAGCAAGGGTCCAGCCAAGACCTCATGGGAGACTTCACAGAAGGGGAAAACTTTGTTTCATATGCCCACAGAGGCAGTTCAAATCCTTCATTTCCAATCCCCATTGAATCACTAAAGCCTGTAGCTGCAGTCCTTGTTCCCATTGAGTAGACCTCAGTCAGACAAGTAGCATTCAGTGAAATAAATGGGATTTTTTTGTGCGAAAGACAGATACTCTGCAAGATAGGTTGCAGATTCAGGCTGGGAGACAACTGTGAATCATCATGAATGCAAAGAGCAGACTTCTTTTCAGAGTATGACTGGCAAGGGCCTTACAAACCTTCTATTGCATGACCCAGCAGCGAGACACTGGCCTAGAGAAACCTGCCTTGGCTCTGAATTTAGCAGCCAACCTAGCAGGCAGAAAATCAGAGAATCTGCCTGCAGCAGACAGAAAATCAGAGAATCGTATATATCTTGCTTATCTTCTTGAAAGCAGCTTCTGAGAGACAGTGTCTCTTGCAGTATTTGTTTTAGGATCTTTCCATTTTGTCATTTTCTGCTATGTAGCCATTAAGCATGGCAAACACTAAATAAATGTTAGATGTGGTCTTCATACCTACAGACATCTCCATCTTACTCAGATTCAGCTTTACCTGTGGTATCTTCACGCTGTCTCCATGTTGCTGCCACTTCCAAGGCTGGGCTGTGTCACCTGTTAGTCTGGAATTGCATCTGGTTCAACATAGATGTTGAACCAAAGAGAATCATTTTTATGGGACTAGGATATAGTGAAGGTCATGGCTGAAGATACAGTTTTTCTCACAGGCTGGAATTTATGTATTAAGAATAAACCCTTTAAGTATTCAGAGCAAATTTCTCATAAGACTAATCAAAAACAGTGCTGTGAGCTTCCTCGGGAACTAAGGGCTATTTATATTCCTTGGTACAAGTTACACTAACAAATAAAACCAAGTAAACTGGGTTATAATATTCCTCCTATGTCTGGAACTTGCTGAATTCCAACAGAGATAGGAACCTTTGTCAGTGAGCAAATCTTTTTTTATCTGTCATATGGAAATTCACGTCTTGCTTTAATATGGGAAATGAAAGACTGTTCCCAAATGGGTGTAGTGCCATAGATCTGGTTCTTGCACAGAAGCATCTCTCTTATCTACAGAATATCAGTACGGACATACTAAATTCAAGTTACATCTGCCTACATAATGTATTTTATGATATTTCTTTTCTTCAGTAATTTAGGAGACTAGAGGAGAAAAGAAACAAGAAAGTAAAAAAGCAACCCTGCATACAGTCTTAATCTCAGCTCCCCGTTCTGTTTCCTTCTGTGACCTTGGAGTTTTTTGCAGTATTGATTTGTAGCATTTCCTGAAATATTTGTTCTTTTCTAAAGGTTTTGCTGTCCTTTTGCTATTTTTTTTTGGAAAGGAAAAAATAAAGTTTGTTTTAGTAATAATGAATGATTCATAACTCCTACGGATCATTCAGGGACGCCATTCATAGTTAATGATTAAAATGCAGTAATAAAACATTAAATGTTTGAAAGTCAACAGTGAGGCCTCTGAAGGTAGATCTTTGACAGAAATTGCTGACAGCATCAGAAACTCTCACTCTATAAATATATATCCAAACATAATAATTTTGTTCTTTATTTTTTCTCCTTTTGCTTTCTCTTCCTTGCAGGCACCTTTTGTATGTGCAGTTTAATGTCAATATTGTAGCAAGATGACTGTTTGTCTATAACTTAATTTAGTATTTTTCTCTCTTCATCTAAATTTTTACTCATTTTTAGCCTGCAGTGATTATTTGCATGGAAAGAAATTGTCTTCAAGCCTATATTTAGCCTAATGTATCGGATTAGAAATGTAAGCCAATCATCCAATGAGGTTAATTTTAAATCCTGTGGAAATTGTACCACTCCATTCAGTTTTCTCAGCACTGGCACCCATCTTGTGTGAGGTCATATGATCTTTAACTCCAATGTCGAATGTAATTTCCCACCAAAAGGAGTACATGCAATATCCTTAAAATAGTAGTTTTAGAATTTATAAGGAGAAAAAGCCGAAGCAGCAGCCTTTTTTTTTAAGCTGATGAACTGAGGGCTGTGATTGTGTTTTAAAATATGTGAAGAATGAACAGAAATGTCAAAATAAAAAAGCAGAAACTTGTGCTCATTCTTCTTCTCCTACCACATGCAGTATTCACCAATTCTTAGTTCAGGATCACCCACCAATATTGGTAGACCTACATTTTAGCCAGTGCTATATTTATTATATTTAATCAAAATTAACATCAGTTAATAATATTTTTAAGTTCTACCTTTGCTTTAACTGCTGCCTTCCACCTCAGTTTGTTCCCATTCAGCCTCTCCAAAAAAAGCCAAACATTTTGGATTTTTGGATTTCTTCTTTTTTAAATAATATTGTGGTTTTGTTGGCAGTGACTGTTTAGGGATGACTATCACATTCATCATCTCCATCAAATCTATTTATATCTATTGGTTAAAATCCAGCTTGTGATCACTGAGCTGCAGATGGAGCTCTCTGAACAGCAAAGGAGTCCATGCATCCATGCCAGGAACACTTGGAGTCACTCTGGAGAAGGGGTCAAGAGGATCTGTCATTACACACTCTTTATCCCATTGACCTCACAGAGGTGTCAAAAAAAGGCAAAGACTGCTACCTTACCTATGTATTAGCGTCAGAACTTTCAGCAGGCTTCAGGTTTTTTTTCAAGGGGACATGAAATTTACAGGTAATTAAAGACAATATAGGCAGTAGATGTGATGTCAAACTTCTAATGAGCTATTAACAAAATATTAAATAAGTGTACTTTTAAAGTATGGAAAATGCAGGGTAGGAGTTCTTTTTTAAATCTATTTTTCCAGCAGAGCCTGTTAAATGAGATCAAGGCAGTTCTAACCTATAAACTTCTGGATGATCTGCGACAGGGATATTTTTGTTTTCTAGGACAGAGGCTCACTTGAATATTTCATTTCTCAAAGTGCATGAGCAGGAACTGAAGAAAGGGTTTTAGAAAAGAAGGAAGACAGTCGGAATATTTTCCTCCAAGGCAATGAGCCATGGAGGAGGGTCTCCATCCCTGTGCAGGGCTGCACTGGTTTCAAAAGAGCTCCACTCCAGGTGGACATCAGGGTGCCTCCTCATGGAGTGCTGCAGAATTAGGCTAAACCGAACATATTTAATATGATCTCAAGAGCTAAGCTGCTTATCTCTGTGTGACAGATAATACATTATACAGCTGAGTGGCTAATAGATTAAACAGAGAAAGGCTGATGGCAGGGCATTTTCAGTTCCTTTGGCTTACATTCTCCCCCTAGGAACAACACTGTGAATTTGCAAGGTGCAGGAAAGAGTTTCTGCTTTCTCAGTTTCTCCAGAAAACCTGCTTAAAAACATGTATAAAGTAAATACTGTCTTCTGTATGTGGAAAAACTGAGCAACCCTAAAGTCATCATGTTTCATAAATCTTGATATAAATGGATCTTAACCAGGAATAAGGAATTAGTAATTAGGTAAATGTATTATACAGGAAATCAGTCATATGTTAAGAACTCTTTAGTTTGGTTCTGAATTTTCAGTTTCAAAAAGGTTTCAGTCTACAAGAGTACAAATGAAATACCTCTGCTAATGAAAAGGTATTTGTATTTAGTTGTACTGGTGTGCACAAGCCCTGATGATCCCTGTCCAGAACACAGCCTGAGAAGGATCAGGATTTCACATTTGTAACTTCTGTCATAAATCAGATGAACAGAATGAACGAGCTAACAGCATTTGCATGAAAATAAAGAGGCATTTTTATTTTCTGAATTTATTTTTTAGGAAACTGTGTTTATTTACTTGAACTATTTCAGAACTGAAACTCTGTCTCCTTCTCCATGAAAATGTGACCACAGCCAGTGCCATGGCTTTCATGGTTGAGCCAGCACTTTCCACAATGATCCCTGTGCATGCTTTCGGAGGCAGCACAGGCCAGAGCACCCTGCCGGCTTAGAAACAGCAACACAGTTTCAGAATCACAGCATTATAGACTAACGTAGTTTGGAAGGGACTTTTGAAAGCCATCTGCTGCTCAAAGTCAGGGCAGCTAGGTTGGGTTGCCTGGGGCTGTGTCCAGCTAAGGTTTTAATATCTCCAAGGCTGAAGACTCCAAAACCTTTCTGGGCATCCTGCTTCAGTGTTTGAACACCCTCATGGTGAACTATTTTTTTCTACCATCTGGTCAGAATTCCTCATGTTGCAAGGTGTGTTCAGCTGCCTCTCATCCTTCCACTGGGCACCTCGGTAAGAGTGTGGATAAATCTTTCCCACACCCTCCCAGCAGGTAACAGCAGACAGCACTAAGTTCTCCCTGAAGCATCTCTTCTCCAGGCTGAGCAAACCTAGCAGCCTCAGCCTGCCCTTGAATATCCCGCGTTCCAGCCCCTCACTGGCTTGGTGGTCCTTTACAGGAGTCAGTCCAGGTTTCAAATGTTTTTCTTGTACTGGAGATCCCAAGCCACATTGCTGAGTCATGTTCAGCCTGCAGCTCACCAGGATCCCAGGGCTTTTTCTGGGGAACTGCATCCTGGCCCCTACTTGCCTCACGGGGTTGCTCTGTCCCCACGGGTGGTAGTGGGGACTGCAGAGACCCACTGGCTGAGGCCAGCGCTGCAGTGCCAGCAGGGCCGGGCTGGGCGGTGATGGGTCAGCTCAGAGCCCGGGGTCACCAGGCTGCTCCACAGCCACGGTGCTGCCTGTGCATGAGCTGCCAGGTCCCATCTGAGGACAGCGCCCTTGGCACCAGACACGCACCTGAAAGCAGCTGCCCATGGCAAGGGTCAGACCTGGCTGCATCCGCCCACAGCACATTGGAAAGCTCCCCCGGTCCCCAGAGGCCGCTCTTGGCTGCACAGGCACGGACCTAGCCCCCAGCCCACCAGCCAAACCTCGGGAGTGGGAATATATTCCCAAAGCCCCAATAAACTCCATCCCGTGGCCAGCTCAATAATAAAGGTATTAAACAACACTGGCTCCAGCCTCCATCCTTGAGGTATGCCTCTAGTTACCAACAAGCCCGTGTGAAAAAAGGCAATTGAATCAAAGAAAGAAGGACGAATTTAAAGGCGGGATGGCTCTGTTTCCAACGCCTCCATCGCTTTTAAGGGCTGGTTTTACTCGCCGCCTCTGCCGGTGCTGAAGCCCCATCTAGAGCATCGCCGCGCTACTGCGCCCGCCGTCCCGCCGGGACCGGGCACCTGCAGCTCCGGGGCGGGGAGCCACGGCGAGCGACAAAAACCTTCCGTCGCCTGTAAGGAAGGCGAGAAGGGATAACAAACCGAAGACAAAATGGCCTGCTCGGTAATCCCTTGTGCTTCTGCTGTCAGGGCCATTGGCATTGGCACCGCGGTAATTCGAAATTTCAGACCTTGTACAGAGAAAGTTAACGTTGAAACAGCCTTTTCAGGCAATAAATATAATCGTTTGGGTAACTGCAGGCAGCTTTAGCCAGCAAGTGTCATCAAGCAATGCTGATATGGGATACTAATGAAGGAATTAATGGTTACGGGTTTATTAACATCAGTCGACACAGTTTCCCAGGAACTCAGACTGTCAAACAAATTTGATACTGTTTTAATGAGATTAAGCATTAGGCTGATAATGAAGATTGTGGCTGAAATAGTGTCTTTGCCAAATATTTAACATAATCTTGCATTAAAAAACAACTATAAACAAAATCAAGCATATTACATGTTCATTTTTAAAACTGGTTAACAACTAGATCAAAAAATATATTATAGCTGAAATGTTTTCATTTCAAGGGATTGCATATTTTTCAAACTTATGGAAGAATCTTTTTGGTACAAATTTTTTCAATACATTTATCAATGCCCCTTATGAGAACTGCATCACTGTACATAAAATTTGCAATATGACACACAAATTGCTGCTAATGTGAAAAACAATAAAGGCAACAGTTCTGTTATACAGACTGACAGATCAATTGTTGACATAAAAAAATTGTCCTGTTCTTTTAAATTCAGATGTGATCACAAATGCAAGCTCACGCCCTTAAAAACCAAAATCAGAGCCAAATATCTAGATCTGGGGCTGAGTCCTGAAATGTAGCAGGACATGACAAAATAAGCCCATAAGAAGTAAAGGGGTTGTTCAACAGCAGTTGACTGTTGATGCCACACTAAAACTCCTAATCAAAACATACATACATACATGATATATGCATACATGAGAGTTCAAATGACACAGTGTATTAGTAGGCCAGTGTCATCAGCTCCAGCATTCCTCGTCCATAATATGCATTCCGGTATCGCAGGATCACGGAATGTCTGAGGTCCCAGGGACCTCTCAGTATCGTCTGGGCCAACAGCCCCCTGCTTAAGCAGGGTCAGCTAGGGTAGCTTGTTCA
This sequence comes from Pomatostomus ruficeps, assembly GCA_013400735.1. Taxonomy (NCBI): domain Eukaryota; kingdom Metazoa; phylum Chordata; class Aves; order Passeriformes; family Timaliidae; genus Pomatostomus; species Pomatostomus ruficeps. The sequence continues at coordinate 32,245 of VYZT01030597.1, read as the reverse complement.
GGACTATATCCAATCACATTTTAGAGTATCTCCAACGATGGAGATTCCTCAGCTTTCCTGGGCAAACTTCTTGTCTTTGACCACCTCTGCAGTAACAAGTGTTTTCTTATGTTTAAATGGAATTTCCTGTATTTCAAAGTGTGTCCATCGCTTCTTGTCCCGCCACTGGGCATCACTAGAAGCACCTGATTCCTTTGCCTTTACTCCCCTCATCAGGTATTTACAGCCTCTCGTACCTCAGTTGACTCAGTCCTTTCATGGTCCTTCACTGGACCCTCTCCAATATATCCATGCCACCCTCCTGCTGGGGTGTCCAGAACTGGTCCCACCACTCCCAAAGTGTGAAGAGAGGGGAGGGTCCCTTCCCTCACCAGCTGACAGCACTCCCCCTCCCAGCCCCAGGTGGCATTGTTTGCCAGGGTGCATTGCTGGCTGGTGTTAATGTTCATACATCACACGTGATGTATCCTAGCACAACCTTACCTATATTTATGTTCAATCAATCTGTACCTAATTATCTCCCTGAAACAGGTTCCCAGCTTTCCTTGTCACATAGAGGCTGGTCCAGATTGGAAGTGACCTTGGAGCTGGGATCTAGTTAAAACCATGAGGTTAGCTAATTTCAACATCCTGCCTGCTTTGTCACAATTATTTCACCAAATGACAGGTAGTCAGTCTCAGCCAGCTCTTACAGATTGTACTTTCAGAGCATTGAGGGACACAACCCACCAGTTCTGGCAAACATTGTTACGGTAATTTATCACTATAAAATTCCCACTTCCCTGGAAGGGCAGCTGCAGTCACCAGTGAAGATGAGTTTGACTCAAAAAAAACAGAGTTACCCCAGAATACCTGAGATACAGCCACTCACCTCCTTCTGTAGGCTCTAGTAAGAGCAGTCACCAGCAGCAACAGGGCAGGGCAGGCAGCTGGGGCCTTAAAACTTAACTTAAAATAACTTAAACCTCCCACATCTCTCCCATTCAATTCATCTGGGTAGAAGCACTTCCTTCCACTATTAAAAAATGTGCATTTTCTTGCTTGGAACTAGTTCCAGCTTCTCACCACTAAGGTTTATTACACCTTTAAGGCTGCGCTCAGCGAGAGAAAGCCCAGAGATTTGGCTGTGCACCTTAGAGAGTGACCCTGTCTCTCAAATGCAAACCCCTCATCCGAGGGAGCAAATCTCCCAGCAGAGGTGGAGCAGTGCACGTAGGAGCAAAGAAAGAGAGAGGGACTCTTCATGTGGGTTCCACGGAGGGTTTAACGGCGTGAAGGTGCCGGTGATGAAGAACAGGGAGANCTGGGTTCTCACCGTAACCCAGGGGGAGCACCTTTAGACTGTGGTGTCGGACCACCAGGAATCTGATGTTGTCTGGCCCTCTGAGGCCATGGTGGCCACAGCCACACATGCCGCAACACAACTTTTTACCTCTGGACTAAAAGCCCTCTACCACGAAGAACAATAGAACTCACCATCAAACAATCTCTCAACCTTTATTGGTATTGAATCTTCTCTTGGGTGTCTCTCCCTGTAACACTGAGTTTTATGGACCCCTGCTGATTCTTGGAATCTATTTGTGAAGCCTTTTTAGTTTTTCAACACCTTTCTCCAAGTGTGGACACCACAACTGCCTACCTTATTTCAGCTGACAGGTTTCACTTGTGGCACAGAATGATGCAATGCCACTTTTCTCTCCAAACTGGTATCTCCTGGCAGCATCCGGGGAATGAACTGGACTAAATCTCCAATGATCGATATGTCTTATCGGGTTTTTTTATTACTTTAACCATATGGTGACAAGAAAAACATAAGGCAAGTGAGAATAAAGCCTATTTTACCCACTTTGTTGGGATAGACATATCTCCTTTTTTTATTGATTATATGAGTTGTCAGAGGACTAGGCCCTCAAACCCAGCATTAGCTTTTGTAAACATTCCTTGTGCAGTCCTTCAATCTGTCTGAGCAGACCCAGGATTTTTCTTTGACTGTATGAAACATCCCTCCCCTGCAGTCCAGGTTAGTTTTGTCACTGTTCTTGCTTTTCTGACAACTACACAGTGATAAATCTCTTTATTTACTAGGTCTTAGAAGAGGAATGACAGTTTTGGTTATAAAACAGAAGGAGAAAACAACATCCAGAAAGCAGTCTTCATCAATCAAAGTATCCTTGAAGCACAATATGGAACACTATGGAGGCACAACATGAATAGTATAATATTCTAGCGTTTTGAGGGGAAAAAAGTGAAACTATTTCAAATCCTGAGAAGACAAAAAGGATGTTCATAGAATCATAGGATATCCTGAGTTGGAAGGGACTCACCAGGATGACTGAAGCCAATGTTATTTAATACTAATAAGAACTCCAGTGAGTTGATGCATACATTGCAAGAGTTTATGCACTACAAGCTGTAAAAACTCAAGTGTACTCTGTTGTCTTGAGTTTTGCAGTTCTTTAATGTTTTTCTTTGCTGTAGTACTTTCTCACGCATGCTGTTGTAAACATGGCCATGTTTTTGTTAACTGTCCTTATTGTTTTCATTCCATTCTCCTAGGCGGAGACATGTGATGGATTTTTCCTTTGACCAGTGTGATTGAGAGGTGGTAATTTCTACCTCCAATCCACAGTGATTTCTAAGAACATATAAATAAAGGTCAGAAAGTTCTGCCCTCTCTCTTGTGGCTCCTCAACCTAGTCGGCTACGTGTGTTTTCTTTGTGTCCATACAGTGCAACAGTACTCTACACAGGTTTTTAAAAAATCAAGGTCATGAAGTCAAAAATGCTGTCACCAAGCTGCTGTCCTACTCAGTGGTGCCCAAAGTGCCCAAGGCACATGTTCTACTCAGAGAAATCTAAGCCTTCACAGTGATGGGCAGCTCTGGACATATCTCACAGGAAATTTCAGTCTGCCTACACTCCCTTAACAAGTTTGACTTGGGAGGCACATCCACAAATCCAAGGACCCAAGTTTCAACTCCCTCCTGTGACTGGGGTCAAATCCCTACCTCCTACTTACCCAAAGTCTGTGATACACAGGACTGTGGGCTGAGATGCTCGCACTTCTTCCTCAGGGAAACATTCCATTTTGCATTAAAAAAAATAAAATTTTGATTACATGATCAGGTGTCTAGAAGTGGTGCGAGTTGTTCAGATCTCTTTCTGAGTTTAACAGCAATAATCAAGATGTGTCTACATTCTGAATAAAGATTATTTTAAGGGGACAATTTTTCTGTGTAACTGAAGCACAAACCTGTTTTCAAAGAAGTTCACATTGAACACTGAGCCAAATTTATTTTGATATAACATCCTTTCTTTTTGCTGGTATCAAAGATACATTTGACCTTATTCCTCTACAACATAATGTATATCACAAAACTGTACAGAGACAAAAGAAAATTCATTTGCTATCCTAGCAATAAAAATTGATTTTAAAGCCAAAAGAGATGGATATTCAGAAGCAACACACATTGCTTATGATTAAAGAATTTTTCATAATTATTTGGTCACTGCTTTTTTTTTTTTGTCAAAGACTAATACTCATATTGTGAATATGAAATTGCAGATTGTGCAAAAACAGCAGAAGCAAGTCCACAGATGTCACATTCATCCTTCAAAAAGTGGTTTTCTGGAAAAATGTTACTAAAACCTTCCAAGAACAAATGCAGCATTTAACATAAAACTTCCAGACCCTGAATAATATGTGTGAAATTTTCCTCCCAGTAGCACATGACTTCCGGAGAAAGATGCCCTTAACTGAAATACCATTATCTCCTTCAAATAATACTTTTTTTCTAATCAAACATTCAATACTTGTTTGGTCAGCATCTTCTCCACCTTCTCAGGCTCTACTGGGCTTTTTTGTAATTTAAATTGCTTATAAAACACTTGTTGCTAGACCATTGGCAATAATTACTTTGTTTTAATTTGTGTCCCTGCTAAAACACACCTATATTCAGAACATGAGCAGTTAAAGTTTTGTATTATAGTAATAGAGCACCTTATTTTATTATGTGGAAGTGTAAACTCATCATATTGTAAATTGTATTCCTGTGATTCACCAGCAATCACTTTATGTTATTCACCTAGTAGCTCTCCACAAGGCAGTTGCAAGCTCAAAATCCAAGCAGCTATACTAACACAAAGAATTCTAATAAATTTGTAAAACCTCTGAAATCAGCTAGTGCTGTGAAGTATACATAAACGTTTCTTCCATTGCACTATATCTGCCCTTTAATATTTCAGTATTTGACAGCCTTGGAAAATTGTATTGTTAGAAACAAATCTCCAGGAAGAATGCCCAAGATGCTGCTTTTATACATCCTCAAGTTCAGCTGAGTTCACGGGAGCCCTTTCTCCGGTGCCTGTCAGAGACACAAAAGGGGTGTCAGGAGTGCTGAAGCGGCTCCAGTGCCGCCACGGTCAGAGAATGCTCAAGAAAATCCTCCTGAGGGGGTTGAAACCAGTCATAGTATGAGAAGTGACCAAAAGACATCCTTTCAAAGAGTTATAACACTAAGTTGTCAAAGGTGAGCAGTGGCTTCCCAGGAGCACTTGTGAAAAGAAACACTGAAGAGTTTTTGGGTCACTTCGGAGCCCAGGACACGGGAGGCAAGCTCTGAAAGTGATCTTGGGATTTTGATTTCTCAAGGTAGGTGAGCATGCAGTAAGAAAAGCAGCCGGCCTCCAACAAAACCACAGCTTATTTTGACACATGCATTAAAAAGTACAAGGAGACCATGAATATTTATAATGTCAAAACAGACTGACATTTAATTTTATTTGCATTACAATTTGAACTATTTTGATTATATGATTGCAGATAGATGACAGCAAGGGAAAGTATGTGCTCATACAAAATGTGTCTTGTATTCAGGACAATATTCCAACATATATTAAGGAAAAAACCTTCAGTTGGACCCTAGCTACATCCATATTCATGCTCTAATACAGACATCTTAGTTACCTGTAGGCCACTTTTATAGCAGTAGAGAGAGGGGATAAATTATGGGTGGATTCAATGATCTTAAAGGTCTTTTCCAACCCAAATGATTCTATGATTCTATTCCATAAATATCTCCCTTGCTACTGCGAGCAGCAGCCTGAACTAGCACTCCTGGCTACCCAGACCTGTGGAACTGCTTTGAGCCAAAATGTCTCCAGTACAAACCCCTCAATTCTGAGCAAAGGTTTTTTTTGCAAGTGTGTACGCAAGGTATGACCTTTGGTGTATATGCAGGGAGATGTATATAACGGTTTATGCATGTGCAAGGCAGTATCATATGGCCTGTTTTGAGGGAAAACATCAGACAATGTGAAGGCTGAAGGAGCCAAAAGGGGTCTTCTTTGGTACTTCATACCTAGTCTGATAGTTTTAACCAGCCTTTGATCTTTTGCAGAAACTGAATGTCTAAGTCTGAATCTCACAGTGAATTTCCACATCATGTGCTCTGGTTAAAGCAAGCAGTACATTGCTTTGGCTCCCTCATTTATATGACCACGAGTTCTTTAAGTCCCCACTTCTTATAAGAAGTTGTGGTATTGAAAGCAACACTAGAAAGATATTCCCTTTTCAAATTTGAACCTCATCCTTGTTCTGCCAATTCAGGGAATCTGTTTTATCCATCACATTAGGTGCAGTTGTTGTAACAGTTCCCACTTCTTTTGCCACAGCTATTTCTATGGTGCATGGAAATCAATAGCATTTTTTCCTATGCATCAGGGATTTCCCATCAATACTTATGTACAATTAAATGAGCACAGGTTCCACTCATCTGAATAAGCCTGGTGTCTTTATCCCTGTTGGAACCTCTGGAAGTACCAAACTGTGACATTGTGACCTGATTCAGTGTTTGAAGGTTTCCACCCCTTTTCTAGAGTATCCCTCCCCTCAGTTAAGCTTTGAGGCTAGGGCTGTTCCTTCTGAGCCTTCCATTTCCCCCTCCAGCTCTTGAATTAAATACCCTGTGTAAATGACCTTCCCAACCCAGCAAGCAGTTAAGACATCAGACTAGCTTTACACAGACAGCAGAAAATGGTAAAACTTTATTTCTTGCTCAAGTGCTTCATCTATTTGTCCTGTCCAAGGGAATGTGAAATAAAGCACCATCAATTATCTGCTGTGTATCAACTATTACGTTGTTAGGACAATATCTAAAATACATTATTTGCAGTTTTTTGACTAAGAAATTTCTATCAATTAATCCCTATGCCAACATTTCACAATATCTGAATTTATTCCAGCTCAGCAGCTGATTCAAATCTGTTGGCAGTATCCTGGATGAAGCATTTGAAGGAGAAATCTGACGTCATTTGTTGTGAACAAGAAGTCTGTTTTCATTAGGACTCTATACCTGTATTCAACACCTGCATTACACATACACACTGCCTAAATTCAATACCTGTGTTACCCATATTCAGTAACTAATGATTAGTTAGTCACTAACTAAGCCTCAAATGGTTAGCCATGGCAATTACTCTATAAATTATCAACACAAAAAAAAAGGTCTCTCCCATGTATTTTAATACGTTCTCATGTTTGTTTTTTAAATTGCTTTTTCTGCTTACAATTTTCCTAGCTACGGTGGGCATGGAGATGGATTATGGATCCCTTTCATCCTATTTACAGCAGCAACAGCATCTCAGATTCTGGCCTGGCTTGCTGCCAGATACAAGCAATACATTTCCTCCAGTTGCAAGCAATAAAATTATTCCGTCTTTGTCATTCCCTGGATCTTTTTGAAGGACATCAATGATTCTCTGCCAGTGTTGCTGTGATGAATTATATGCTTTCGCTGTTTAGCACAAGGGTGAGCTACACAAAGCCACGGAGGATGAATTTTAAAAAGATCCACATGAGTTTTTATTGTTTATTGAAACCAATTTCATAATAGCAATGCAAGTATAGCACAAATATTAAGTGCAGTTAGGGAGACAATCAAAATTAGGAAATTCACAGACTAGTTGTTGGGGGGTTTTGCATGCTTCATGCCTGTTTACTTGGATCAAAAAATGAAAAGCTCCATTCAGCTTGGGCGACTCCATGTCAGGTTTATGCTGCACAGCTACTCCTGTGCTTTTGAAATACCGGTATACATCTCTGCTTTTGCAGGAGTTTATGCTGATGTATTTCTGATTGCATTCCAGCCTCCTCACTAAATTACATTTTCCAGTAATTTAATTAAGCATATTCAGAGTTGTTGTGCACAATATACATAATTTTTGAGAATCTCTCAAATCTTTCATAATCACGTTTGGTTTTTTTCTTTTTCCTCCTAAAATTTATAGTCAGAGAGGAGGGGATGGCAATATTTTCATTTCAAGTGCATTAAAACTGTACTTTCCTCACATATTTCCTTATTTTTATTGTGAAGTGACAGGTTGTGCCTGAAAATATTGTCTTGGTAAACAAAAACTGGTAAATATAACCAAGACTTTGTCCTGTTTCCTCCATTTCTATTCTTTTCATTTAATGGTCACTGAGTATTCATTTTGAACATTCAGAATTGTGGAGACACAGTTCTGCCAAGGACAAACGTGTCTCCCTCTCAGGAATGTCCCATTTATGCTTTCCCACACAGGCAGGTTATAATCTTCATCTGAAATGTTCTACTTTATCCTACTCCACCCAAATTCTTGTGTTACTTTCATCACTGTGCTATCATAGCATATTCCATCAGCAAGTGAAGCAAGCAAGATCTCCTGTTTCTTTTTCCCTTCCTCTCTCCAGAAAGAAATTTGTTTAACTGCATTTGTTAATAAAGATTAGCATTAGGGGAAAACAATAGGAGTAATTTGGAGTAATAAAAGCCAAGGTTTAGAAACCCTCTTAGTTCTTTGTGGAATAAACCACAACAGCCTCATTACATCGGCCCTGCCTTTGAATTCAAGCCTATTTGCTGGCTTTAGGCAGTACTTTATCCTTTTGTCAGTACAATCCATTTTGCTTCAAGTTCTGGGGTGTTTTATAACTAGACACCATTCCCCACTTTTGCTCTCATCCCTGACGCATCGTTATCCCCAAGTGCTGCCCTGACCCAAAGCCTTGTGTTCCACCTAGCACTGCCAGAATGTGCCCAAGGCTCCCCAAAGGCTTCCTTGGTACCACTGCCCAGAGGGGTTGTGAGGGGACATGATGGGTCCCAGCACTGTGGCAGGCTGCTCCTCCACCCCTGTGCTCCCGGGCAGCTCTCTGAACAGAACCACAGAAATAATTAAGTTGGAAAAGACCTCTGAGATCATCAAGTCCAACCTATGACTGAACATCACCATGTCAATTAGACCATGGCACTGAGTGCCACATCCAGTCCTTCCTTAAACACTGCAGGGATGGTGACTCCACCACCTCCTTGGGCAGCCCATTCCTAATATATATATATATACCTAATGACCCCTTCTGTGAAGAAATTCCTCCTAATGTTCAACCTAAACCTCCCTTGGAGCAACTTGAAGCTATGTCCTCTTGTCCTGTCATTAGCTGCCTGGAAGAAAAGGCCGACCCCCACCTGGCTACAGCCTCTTTTCAGGGAGCTGTAGAGAGCCAAAAGTCTCCCCTGGGATCCCTCTTCTCCAGGCTAAACACCTGCAGCTCCCTCAGCTGCTCCTCACAGGACTTGTGCTCCAGACCCTTCACCAGCTCTGTTGCCCTTCTCTGGACTCGCTCCAGCCCCTCAATGTCTTTCTTGCAGTGAGGGGCCCAGAACTGGACACAGAACTCGAGGTATGGCCTCACCGGTGCTGAGTGCAGGGGGACAATCACTGCCCTGGTCCAGCTGGTCACACTATTGCTGGTACAGACCAGGATGCCAGTGGCCTTCTTGGCCACCTAGGCACACGCTGGCTCATGCTCAGCCGGCTGTCAACCAGCACCCCGCTGCTTTTCCATCGGCTGCTTTCCTTCGATGTCACACAGGCGCCCAACAGAACCAAGACGGTGAGGGCAGGTGAGGGCAGGTGAGGGCAGGTGAGGGCAGGTGAGGGCAGGGCAGGGCAGGGCAGGGCAAGGCAGGGCAAGGCAGGGCAAGGCAGGGCAGGGCANCCCGGCACCGCGCCCGGCACCGCGCCGGGCCCGCAGCGCCCCCTGCAGGTCCCGCCGGGGCACCGCGCCGCACCGTTCACCCCCTTCCACATCCCCCCATTGGCAGCGCCTCAGCCAATCAGCAGCCGGGACTCAGTTTCCCGCCAATGGGAACAGCGGCTTTGGCCGAGCCGGCAGGGCGGGCAGCCAATGGCTGACGAGGAGAGCCCGCCTCCTCCCCGCCGCCCGTTGCCGGGCAGCCGCTGTCAATGGCCGCCGCGCGGCCCCTTTAAGCGTAACGCGGCAACGGCCGGCGCGTCCGCCGGGCGGGCCGAGGGGCCGGGCAGGTACCGCCGGCACGGGCCGGGGGCGGCGGGGACATCGGGGACATTGCGGGGCGGAGCCACCGGTACGGGGCGGGGGGACGACGACTACAGGATCGCCGCGGAGCCGTGTTTTCCTGGGGACTGTGGGGGCTGGGAACGGGCCCGGGCCTAGGCCTGGGATTGGCCTCCGAAAGGTGTCGGGCCGCCGGTGCTCGGTTCCTTTCCTCCGAAGTTATTTGTTGTGTGTAGGTTTCGGTGATTGCGTTTAAAATGTGCCGTCGCGAAGTGCTGGTAGAAAATAACATCGGTATGTTCTTTAAGAACGTCTCCGCTGGGTGAGGGAGAGCTGCCCGCTTGCACTTCGGGAACCGGAGGGTTGCTCTCGGGGGTGGCTGAGCTGAACTAGGTAAGTCCGCACACACCGGCATATGGGTGGGAATACGAGCGACGGCGTGGGCCTCCGTGATGGAGTCTGATTTAGAAACATAACCTCTTCTCCCCGTTGTAGGACTGGCCTGCATGAGCTCTGTTTGAAGTGCCATTTCCTCATTTCTGACCTGGGACTTACAGCAGCGTCTTCATTTTGAGATCTGACACAAGTAACGTTGTGATTTACTGTGACAGTCAGGTAGAGGTAACATTGGCTTTTAAAACCATACAGCGTTTTAATACACCAAAGTGCAGGACAAGACAACAGTCTTAAGCTGTGCCAAGGGAGGCTGAGGTTGGACATTAGGAGGAATTTTTTCACAGAAGGGGTGATTAAACATAGGAATGGGCTGCTCAGGGTGGTGGAGTCATCATCCCTGGAGGTGTTTAAGGAAGGACTGGACATGGCACTTTGTGCCATGGTTTAGTGGACGTGCTGATGTTCGGTCATAGGTTGGGCTTGATGATCTCAGAGGTCTTTTCCAACCTAATTGATTCTGTGATTTTGTGAAAAGGTAGTAAACCTAGAAGAAATGCATGCATTAAGTCAGCAGCTGCAGTACCCAATGAAGTTATACTTCGTCCCCACTAAGGCTCATCACTCAGTATGTTTTGATGTCATAAAAGTTAATTATTTTCCTTTGCTGTCTTCTGGAAAAACTACAGTATTTGGATATGAAAAAGATGGATGCAAGGAGAAGAAGAAGATGAATTGCTTTTGAAATTATTTTTTGCTCTTAAGTTCAGCACCTCAACAACGTGGGTTGGTGCTTTTGTACTTGTCTGAAGCTGGCTTTCTTACACTGTCCCTCCCTCAGAATAGGTGGAAGAACTGAGCGGCCATTAGAGGTCAGTGTTTGTACGGGGGAAGCGCCATTCGGTGACCAGCAGAAGCACTGAGCTTCCCCTGGTCTGGGAAGGGTGTTAACGGAGGAAAGGACACAAAAAGTTCTATCACTCTTGCACCACAGAACTAAGCTCTGGGTGCAGTGCATGAGAAGAATTGCTACGCAATTTTCCTTTCGGTCTATTGCATAATACCTGTAATGCAATGGTTCCATTTGTGTTTCTGTGATTGTCTTAGGAGTAATAGGGAATCTCGTGTGACTGTTGCAGTTGTTTTCTGTTCTCTGTTTTGTCTGTCATGTCCTTTGCAGTGACCCGATGCTTGATTGGTTTTTTTGTAATGATGAACATGTTTTTGATACAAAATACGTAATTAATAGCAATAGGTAGAAGTTGCAGAAGTGAAGGAGTATGAAATTCTGGAAACAAAACTCTTCCTAAAGTTTGTGCAAGTCTCGGATTTGCTTCAGCCACTCTATTTTGATGTGATCTCGATTCATTAGGCTTCTAAAAGCATGCCTGGAGCTTTTGAGGGGAGAGGATTGGGATTTTGGNNNNGGGGGGGGGTGGGGTGGAGCTTAGTAGACCCACTGCTAACCCACGTTTCAGTCCTCACAACTTATTAAATAGACAAGTGGAAAATAGATATCTTTTTGGATCTCATTCACACAAGTTAAGCTTACTTTATAATCAACTCAAACTAGTTTGTAGCAATAGAAGAATCAGGGAACCAAAACATTTCTTAATTAAACAGTCCTTAAGCTCACTGCAGTAAAACTCAAATATCCTAGTGATTCTTTTGTTCTCAAGATAAACTGTGTTCTTTTGTTAATCAAATTGTGTTATAAATTGGTGGAAGAATTAATTTGGCAAGACTTCACAGACTAAGGTTTCTTGTTTTGTATGGAAAATATGATAATATTACCAGTTTATAAAACTGAAAACCATTTGAAGATCCAAAAGATGTTGGTGATTCCTCAAGGGAGCTTTCTTTGTTTTACCTTTCTCAATTTGTTTTCATTCCATTGCTTTTCAAGTACTTCCAGAATGCATCAAAAATTTCTGTTCATTTATGTCGCTGTATGTTAAAATTATACTTAGCCAAATATTCTCAAAAGTGGGGACTATCCAGTACAGCAGTGATGGATAATTCTAATCCTCCAGTTCTTACAATTTGTTTGTTTTAAATACACTGCGTTATGAAAAGCATTCTTCAAAAAGAATATTGCCTCTTCAATGAACTCTTGTGGGGCTATAAAATAACTGATCAGCTTTAAGTCGGTACGTGAAAGTGAGTGCTCTTGTTTTATATATATATAATTGGACATGAACTGTAGGCATTTATGCCTTCCCTAAATGTAAGAATATGAGGTCTGTGCCTCCAGAGTACTATTTCATATCTCGTATTATTTTAATATAGTACTTTAATATAAATATATTTGTTTCTATTTTTTTGCATTCCCCAAAATTCTGTCCTGTGGAGACAGACCTGATGCAGTCTTGCTTGTGCATCTTCTGGAGAACAGATTGTCCCCAAAACTCTGCCTGTTTGGGCTCGGTTTGCTCTTCAAGGAGCAAAATAACATACATTCTGCACAGGTGCTTTTGGAGCCAGGAGTAAGGAAAGGAACTGTTTGGGAGTAGGGAAGCACCCTGATATGTTCTAATATTCTTACATGATCTTAGTCACGGTTATGATTAGGTATATCCTTTTGAAATAATTTTAATAACTCCATTATCTTGTAAGGAAAAAGAACAATCATTCCTGATTATTTGAATGTTCACAATAATTCTACCTTTCAGCATGTGTTTAGCATTCTCTAGGGCAGGTGATCTCATGCATAGCTTATTTACTTTCTGGGCTTTGCAGTGAAATTTTAGTTTTCATCAGAATCCTTTGACATAAGTTTTAGGCATCTAAATTTTTTGGACCATTTTGAAAATATTTAGGTGTTTAAAAAACACTATTTTTGAAAATTACTTCCTAAGTAACAAAAAAGACTCTTTTCCAAGTAATTCAGTATTAATTTCCAAGCGTCTTCCCAGTTTCGAAACCTGATGGGATATTTATTCCTCTAATTCCTTCTGTAAAGATTATGAGGCCAAGTGGATTCCAGTCACTGGAGACAAAGTTGTGCTAATGGTGAACTGAGCCAGAAAGCTTGAATTTGTAATGAAAACTGTCTTGGCAGCTGACATTTCTGTTCTGCTTGGCTATGCACTAATGCGTGTATAGGCAGTGAAGGCTGAGAGGCAGGCCAAGTTTGTTGTATTGGGAAATAATATAGTGGAAAATGTACAGCTCATTCACAGGTACGTCAAATGTCCTGCAGTGCAGAGCGGTTTTGACTGAAAGCAGCTCAATTTTTTTGTGTATAATTTGCTTTGCCATTTAGAAATCAGATGGGAGGTTATGTCATTCAACAGGTGGAACTGATGGGCTCTGATGCAAGTCCTATTTATTCACCCATTAGAGGCTTGATATCTCAAAGTTGGATTGAAAAGAGAGAGATGGTGAAATTAAGCTTGAAAGCTGCCAAGAGTGGTGAGAGAGGCAAAAGACAAGGGAGGCTGAGCATAGTCAGTAAAACACTTCCTAAACTATCGAGAAATTCTTTTGACTGAGATGGTGAAGAAAATTTTGAATATATTTGCTCCATTACATTCTCAGGAAGTGTCTCCAAATACAAAATGGGGTGATTTCACCTTGAGATTATGGGATTTTTCAGTTTACATCAGATAGGCTGCAGGAGTGGCCCTTCTCATTTTATACCTGCTGCAGGTGTAATGCTTGTCATGTACTGGTGGTGTGGTCTCTCTTATCAGATACAGAAAGGTATATATATGTAGATACAGATACATAAATACACATGACACAAACGTGTGTGCTCTGGCCAGTCCTTAAAGGCATGAAGCACCAGATGTTGTAGGGTATGAGAGTACTTGCCAGGCTGAAGATTGTGATAGATGGGTACAATCTCATTAGTGGTCAGGGGCAGAATGTTTCCCAGACAAATGGAACAATTGATTTTCAAGCCCATTATTTAACATCGTTGGAATGTCAGAAATTGAGAAATGGAAGATTTAGTCAAATTCTACAAATATCTCAATTCTAGTCACACAGATAAGTTGTTAATTAATTTGGTTAAAAGTTTTAAAACATGTCTAAATTAGTTTGCTGAATATCAACAAACCTTCACTTGAATTCTGTTTTGTTTTTCAAATTCTTCTTTTCCCTTGTCTAACTTGGGAGTAGTTTTTTATTCTAGATTTAGCTGTGTTAATATTCTGATTTCTCTTTTGGGATTGAAGTACCTCAGCCTATTGAATGTAATACTAGTAGCATTCCTTGAGTGATGTCTGTCACATTTAATATAAATAATTAATATGAATATAATTACTAATATAAACAGTAGATAGCACAGCATGTGGCATAAGTTTATAGGAATCATGAATAACTTTACAGGTTTTTTACCTTTCTTTCTTAAACAACTTTCTTTCTTTGCAAAACCATTCTCACTGGTTTGTTCTCTCTCTCTAAATTGTTACAGAAAAATGCATTCTGAATGATAACTACTACTTGCTGAACTGAACTGCAGAGATCTCGTGTTTGGAGATAAAGATGATAAACTGGAGGAAATAATCCAACTGCTGCCATTGTGACAACTGAAAGATCCTTTGTGCCAAAATGAGCGGTCTTTGAGAAAAATCTGGAAAGCCATTAAATCTGAAAAATGGGAGAAAGAGTAAGGAGCCCAGATTCTGAACAGGAGAGGAAATCAGATGAGGATAGAAATAGTGACTCCTATTATTCAGATGAAGGTAATGCATCTCGTTCATCCAGCCAGTCGCCATCACTAAGCTCTCCATCTACAAGCCAAGAAAAAAGACATCACAAAACACAGACCTCAAACAGCCTGTTGCACTACCAAGGTAGGTAGGTAGCAGAACTTGCTGCTTTGTAACTGTTCCAAAGAGTTAATCATCTTTGAAAACTCAAAAGTGAGATACTACCATTATGAGCATCTACAAATACAGTTCATGTGAATTATGCTGCAGATGGCAGGTAGACAGTAGCTGCTCCATTGAAAACTGAAATTAACCTACTCCTGCATAAGGAGGAGTTTTGGTGATTTTCAGAATTCCTCATAATTTTCTTAACAAGTGAATATGGCTTTTATACTAACCTTCTGTTGAATCATGCTGATGCTTTCTTTTTGTCATTGACAAAAAACCCAAGGCCAGGAATCCAAGGCAAGTCTTTACTATGCACTCTGTAAAAGAGAGACAATTGTTAAAATTCCCCTGATCAAATAACCTACAGATATCTTTCTTGTGGAAGTTTAGTTGACTAAGTGTTGCAGGATACTGCTGTGACTTTCAACAAACAAACAAAAGACCACTCATGTGGCAAAAAAAAGAAAATGTTTTTGATGACAGTTAGGTTCAGATGCAAAATAAAGTTTTTCCTGCTTCTTCCCTGAAGGTAAAATATTTCCCATTTGAGATGACATAACTCCACTTTGAGCTCCCTGACAGACATGGGCTGCTTTCTTGATAGAGTTTGTAGGGAGCTGAACATGCCTGCAAAAAAGGAGAGAATGGTTATGCAGGCCCTGGGCTGAAGTAGGGCTGAAGAAGGCTTTCTGCCACACTTTGATATTTTGTTCTAAATAATTGTATACATTTTTTGGTGAAGTCATAGCATGTCCTGCCTCTCTTGGGCAGGTGTTCTAGTTCATGCAGAAGTGCTTGATACTGTGTGAATCATTTGGTCAATATTACAATCTAGGCAGTGCCAGAAGGTCTGACTTTCCAATCTCTTCAGATCCTTGACAGTGTGGGAGTCCTGTTGCAACTGGTTTTTTGCCGAGCTTCTCTGTGTTCAGAAGTATCATCTCCTCTGTGGTAGTCATGGGTTAGCTGTCCAGTGCTAACTGCAGTTCCACCCTGCTGTTTAATTTGGAGGTGGCAAATGTGTGACCAGTTCTTCGATTACATAGGCAGAATTGAATATAATTATTACATGAAGGTATTGTGAATGTCATGTTACCTTGTCTTGAAATACACTGTTCCCCAACTTAACTATATGATCAAAAGTACAGTCTTGGTAGTGGAATTCTATGTTTGCCCTAAATAAGAGAAATTCTTATAGGGGCTGGAAGCCTAGGGTTAATGGGAACTCCCTTAGCTGGTGATAGGAGTAGCATCATTCCTGCAGTTCATGTATTAGATAATCTTTTCGCACCTGAATGTGACATAAGTGTTCTTTGTAAAGGAAAAAAAAACACACCTTCTTTTGTTTGCCTAAGCTGTGGAAAAAATGAGCACCAAGCAGAAAATGAATGAGTATTTTTGCAAAATGTCTGTAGGAAATTATAAGAAGATATTTTTAAGCTGTTATTTTTGCTGCTAAGTATTCTCAGTAGAATAGAAACATAGTGAGTGGCAAGGGGGAGGAAGAATTTGCTGTGACACACACTCACTGTCTGTGTGTAGGTAACTGCACTATTGCCGTATCCCAGCTTTCAAGCTGGAATTACAAACTGCTGCTCAGTGTACTTCTTTTAAACACGGATGTACCTTAAGGAATTATGCACTCTCTATTAATTCAGTTGTTTTAAGAGACATTTTTAGTGGATTATATGATTCATTCTTTGAGCGTGGCATGAGAGGCACATAAGATAGGAACAAAATGTTCAGCTTTTATGTGTGGGGATGACAATAAAATAATAATAATAGTAATAAATAGGAATGCAAGTGGTGCATACAAGTAATCAAATGAGAATACTGTGTGGAAAATAACTTGTGATACAAGAATAAATTATTCAGGGAGAACTGAATTTTCATGGGATTTATAATTTTGCTTTGGAGGCTTTTTGCATTGAGCCTTTAAAATCTGCTGTTTTGTCTGTAAGCATGGCAGCTGGATTTGAAAATACTACTGCATTTGTCTGGCAGAATTACATCTTGCATAATACATAACTAGCTAATGCTCAGCTAATTGTTGCCATTTTAAAAGCATGTGATAATTTTGTATGCATCAGAGTATAGTATTTCTAAACCGTTTTAATAAACAATATCAAATATTAACCAAATATGACTCTTATTTCTGATACAATTTGCAGATGATTGCTTTACAAGGGTCCTATATTAATGGCTGCAGATATTACCTCCTACAGTAGATCACAGACATAAATCTCCATTTTTCAGCTACCTAAAGGAGCATAAGTCTATCATATATATGCCTTTTATTGTCTGGTTTGAAAGCTGCCATCTCTGCTAAGTATTGTATGATTGTTCCAGGCAGAGCTTGGTTCCAAGAAGGATGTCTGAATAGACAAACTGCATTGTCTAATAGTAAACATGCTTTTTATTTTTCCTCTCTCAGCCACAAAGAAATTGGATTCCAAATATGCACCAAGCAAAAGAGGGACACGGTGGGGTTTCCGTTCTCAGAGCCTCACTAGGGATTCTCCTCCAAAAGATATAGATCTTGTTACAAAAAGAGTTCTTTCTGCTAGGCTGCTGAAAATCAATGAGCTTCGAAATGAACTGACTGAGCTCCACATCAAACTGGATGAGCTGCAGAAGGAAAACAGGGCACTGAAGAGGCTTCAGCACAGGCAGGAGAAAGCCTTGAATAAGTTTGAAGATACGGAAAACGAAATCTCTCAGCTCCTTGCTCGGCACAACAATGAGATTAGAATATTGAGGGAGCGCCTACGAAAATCTCAGGAGAGAGAACGTGCAACTGAGAGACGGCTGAAAGATACGGAAGATGAACTGTACAGGAAAAAAACTCTCTTGCAGAAACTGAAAAAGCTGTCTGCAGATAAGCACCTTGCTGAAAGAGACGACCTGGCAAAGAAACTAGCCTTAGCAGAGAACAAGCTGGAGGACAGGGAAAAAAGAATTAAGGTGGGATGCCTTTCTTTTTGTAAGAAATTCTGGTACAGATATTTCTTACCACAATGAATTGTAATTTTACACAGCTGTGGAGCAAATAGAAAACCAGTATTTTTTGGATTTACCCGTAAGTAGAATCAAGTAAATTAGTTCTAAGGTGATTGTATAGTTACATATGAAATGGTTGTGCATTCAAATTTCTGTTTACAAATTAAGCCTATTTTGTCAGAATATATCCTGTGGCTTTGTGCCTTTAAGTGTTTTTATACCTAGCAAGAACATTTCAGAAGTGCATGCAGCAGTAATACAACTTCATGCCATCTAGTTTCTCATTTTGGAGGGAAACAATTTGTAAAATTTTCTGGGTATTTAGGGAACTTTCCACTAAAATTCTAAAAAAAATCATATAGGAATTATTTTTCAATTTTTGAAGAGCATTCATATTTGACTGTATTTGATTGTCCACTCCTCTGCACATCTAAGAGCTCAGCTGGACAAAATTACAGCATGTTTTTTAAATACTGAAGTAATCTTTAGACCTTTTTATGGGTATCCGTTATAAGAAATTTGTCTAATATATTTTAATTTTGTCCAGCAAAAATGCTTATATTTTTGTAAACATGTCTAAGCATGTCTACACTGTAAATTTATCTTTAAACTCATGTCACTTAAAAATTGTGGTAACACTATTAAATTTGTTGGTAGTTGTACTATTTTGATAGTAGATATATTTTATATATAGTATCTAAATTTTATACTATTTTTAGCTTAAATTTTATCATTAAGATGGTATTAAGGTTTGATGTCTATATTAGTAATTAAACCTAAATTATATTACAGAGATAATAGATCTGGAAATCCAAGGATTAAGCTGGAAACTAAGCTTTCATAAAATAAATCCCAAAGTACTAAGATACAAATGGCTGAGTTAGCCAAACCACCTCATCCTGTAGTGTCACCATCTGTCATCTGTACTTTTATGATTAGGTAATCAGCATTTGTAGTACTGGATCATGTTAAAATGAATCACGCTTTTAAAAGCAAGGGATTTTCTTCTAGTTTTTTTCCTTCTTTCATCAACACAGTTTCACTTAAAACAGCTGTTATAAGACAAGAGCATGTAAATGAAATCATAATCACAAGCTAGTTTCTAGTAGAAAGGTTAAAAATTCTTCCTTGTTCTCTTCCTTCTAATCCTGGACTTTCAGGGAAGGATTCTCTCTCTTACCTATCAGTAGGAGATACGTCTTAAAGATCTGGAGGTTCACTGTGGCAAGAGCCTTGCAGAAAGTAGTGTGGGTTTCTATTATGTTGTCAAATCACCTCGCACTGCTCAAAAGGATGAGCTGCAGCATCTGCAGGTGCTTTGCCCCCTCAAAGTTAGGATTAAAGGTTTAAATGTATTCAGTGTTACAGCTATGGTTGAACCCCTATCTAAACTCAAGACACTGGCTTACTGTAATTTTATTTAAGTAACTTGGCTATAAAAATTACTTCAGTTATTAAAAAAATATTATTTTGTTTTAATTGAAGGATCTGGAAAGAAATCTTGAATTAAGTGGTAGCAGTTTTCAACGAGAGTTACATTCAAAGAAAAAAAAGTTGTACGAGGCTCAAGAAGAAAACAGAGTTCTCCAAGAAGAGCTTAAACAGCTAAATCAGAGACTGAAGGTAAAATTTGAAAGGAATAGAAGTTGCTAACCATGTTCTAGGATTTTATCTTTGGAAGTATCTGTAATCAGGTTTGAATAGCTTACCAGTGACTGCACTCTCTGTCGTGTACTTAATTATATACCACATGTGCGTTCTTTTCCTGCATTAAATTGAAATGTTCTGTGCTCTGACCCTACAGTGTTTATAACAGGAATGTCTCTGTGTTAATCATTATTGTTAGCCCTAATTAAGGAAAACAAGCTCAAATCATAGCCAAGCATTGAGAATAAACCACCAAATCTAATGGAAAATTAGGTTTTGAAGGCTTTAATTTAAAATTAAATCTGCAGGTGTAAATAGTACTTTATGTTACAAATATACTTGCATCACAGTTGGTTTGCATGAAGATTAATATAGTGTATTTGCGATATCCACATGTGTTGCTAAATTTGTGCAAATGTTTTTTTGCACCCCACAACACCATCATTGTTGCCCAAATACTCAATAAAAGTTCTGAAAATATTGTTATGTTCTACTTAGTCAGCTTATCTTTAGGAAAGAAAATAAGTAAAGCTCAAGCTAAAGTACTTAGTTTCTGGGAGAATTTTCTTGAAACTCCAAGTCTCAAACAGAGTTGTATGTTAGAGATGCAGCAGTTCACCATGTTCCCAGCTATCCAGCAAGTAGCGGTAGTGTTAGTAGCTCTAAAACATACTTGTTTAGAGTAAGTGTTTTAAGCGTGAATTGTTAGTGGGGAGTTTATGGTTTGAAAACCTTTTCATTATCAGATGAATTCTGATAAGTCACTGTTCATTTCTGTATTTTATTCAGTAAATATGCTAAAAGAAAAGTGTGCCTCTACCTCTATAATGCAATGGGCCTGTGCTCCCCGATACAGACATGTGTCCTGTGACAAGTATCATTGCTTGCATTGAAATGTTTAACTCTTCACAACACTTAGAATTCAGTTGTGCAGTTTATACACATGGTGTAAGTCTTGTTCATGTTTCTGGAAGCACTGGCATTCAGTTCTATTCTCACTGCAGAAATGCTTTTTTCTCCCAATAATATTTTCCTAAAGAAGTTTTCTGGGGGGAGAAAGTTGTCTGCTTTCTCACGGCATGAACAGACTTACAAATGTGATTTTTATCCTTAAAACATTGGATGAAACAATTGTTTGTTCTGTTTCTATTTACCATATGTGTTTTTCATTCAATTTGCAGCTTCGCTAGTGACTAGTAAATTAGATACTAGTAACTAATTTTTATACCTACATCTTTCATTCACAGGAAAAAGAAAGAGAACTTGAAGCAAAAAATATATATGCTAATCGTATGTTGAAGCCATCACCTAGAAAAGACATGGATATTGTACAAAGAAAAAGAGGTAACTTGTATAAAGCAATAAAAGCAGAAAAATTATTAGCATCACTTTGAAATGTCTCAGCTGGGTTATACCTTTCATGCCACTCAGTGCTCAACCCTGGTGCTGCTTGTTCAAGCACATTTACCTTTTTACACTTCTTTCAACATAGCACTGGTTACAAAGAAGGGCACGTTGGATTTTTGACTGTTCCATAACTGCAGCAGAGCCAAAACACAGAACTTCCCCAAACAGCAGTTTTAACTCCTTTCATACCAGAAGTTCCTTGGTAAAGGAAGAGGAGAAGGTTGTTAGTAAAATCTCCAACAAATCATAAATAATGTCTACTTGACAGTAAATTACGGAGGTTTTAAAAATATGTATCTTCATTGCTAAAAATATTTTCGTGATCTGTTTTATTTATTTTTAACTAATTCAAATGCATTGTCTGTCAGATGAGCTGCACTTATTTTTTCCTCAGAGTATATCTACCTCCCAGAACATAATCTTCTAAAAGTATCAGTACAGTGATTTCTGCTGGTGTGACAGTGTCTCAAACCTTATCCTACCCACATAAATATGTCTGTGTCTGTGTGTGTACTTAGACAATTTTCACTGGATCAGTAGAATCTACTTGTCAGAAGAAGCAGAAATTTATGGGACTTTTTAAAGTATTTAATGTCAGTTTTTCAAACAGTTTATCTGCTGCTCGTTTTATTATAGATGCTCTACTATTATTCCATTTTAGGTTCAGATTTTTTTAATGTCATTCCATAGAGATAAGTGTATGTGTTTCAAAGATTCAAGTAAGTGAACTTTAATTTTATGAGTTTGATTCCGTGACAAGCAGTAAGTGAGATATTTTGTGGAGCTTTTTAACTAGTATTCAGTACACTGTAATGACCCTATAAGTAGCATTAAGGTGGGGTTTAAATTATTTTTTCAGTGGAATTTTTGCATGCATATTTTTTATGATTAGGTTTTACAGATGCTGAAAACAGCTGTGTGAAACTCGTCAATACTTTCCACTTTCATTGACTTCAATATAGTCTTTTGTTTGCTGCAAATCATGACAAATGAGACACAGGTATATAGTGGGATATTTTCAAGTAAAAACACAATTTAATTAGTTTGTATTTTCTACAGCCAACAACCAAAGTATTAAAAAGGGACCACAGCTTACAAAAGGTGTACAAACCAGTGGATACTTCTCACCAGCAGAACTTCTTCCAGAATCAGAACTTGTCTGTGGTGACACAGTAAACAAGAAAGAAGGAATTCTTCCTAAAATAGTGAGTTTCATAAAAATTTGAAACCCAGTCCAGATAATTCACCTATCAGATTTTATAATGCAGAGCTTATATTTTAGAAAATATGTGTAAATATGCAAGTATAAACATATAGAATATATAATTTCAAAAACATTGTATTCTTTAAGAGATGATCTACCTTTCTAGAAATATACTGCATTGTTTTGAGAGTTTATCATATTATCTGTCTTACTGATAGCTGTTAGCTCAATTCTTTTTTCTGCCACTGTTACTTCTTTGAAGTTTTTAAGACTTCATTTTGGTTTTCACCCTTTTTCTTTGTTTCTAATCCTTATTTAAGCAATCTGTTAAACAGCCATCAGCAGTGATGGCAGCCTTCTCTCTGTTTTCTCTTTGGTCTTAATTATGGTTTCTTTTACTTTCCAGAATTATTTCACAATGCGTAAGTCTAACACTTCCTCTCATTGTCACAGTGCTGGTATTTCTTCTGGTTTTCCAGCTTTGTCAATATGCTTGGGTTTATTTGTTTTTCCATTTCCCTTTGTAGTATAAAATAGTACCATTAGAAGTATTGCTAATACCTTTGTGACCCCAGGCTAAAATCAGAGATTTGTAAGGTGTTACAAATCAGAATGACACAGATTCTGGTACAAATTGTACAAATTCTGATTGCATGAGGCTGGGACCTTTTTCCAGAAATAATGCTCTGAGGATGGTCTTGGCTCGCTTCCTGTTAGAGCTGAAGCTTTTTCATGGCAGTTTCATTTTTATGTTCTCTCTTGCCAAACCCTTTCTGTAACTATGGGTGTAATTTAATGTATTCTTGCAGTATATGCTTGGGTGTGTGAGTTACAGAACCACACAGCTGGTACAAGTGCAGCTCATGGAGTCCAACTCTGTTCTCTATATGGATATTGCTTTAAATAATGTAAATTAGATTTGGGTAGTCTATGTTTTCATCAGGTTTTCAAGTCAAGTGTTTTAAATACCTGGGCACTATCTCCTTATGTAGTTTATATTTTTTAATATAACAATGATAACCTCGTACATGAAGGGTAAATACTTGAAGGCTTTTTGGCTAACAGTCATCTTTTCTTTGTACGTTAAGTAGTACCTATTTCTCTTAGAAGGGTATTTTTAATCTAGAAGTTTATTTTGTTCTAAAATAAGCACAACCTACAAAGTTAACTCCCCTGTGTCAGACTATGCTGACTTTCTTTTCACTTCATTGCCACTACTTTCCTGTGTTAGTGATTTTTGCTGTTGATATTAATATCTTTTCTGCAGGTTCTTGCCTTTTACATATGTATGTGTAGTCACTAGCTGAAATCGTCATCTGAGATTAAACCTTTTTCTTTGATTGTTTGTTACTTAATACTCCATAAATTTAAGTACCAAAATGAAATTGTCTGAATCTACAATCCACTTACTTGAGTAAAAAGGTCTGTTGTGGTTTTGATTCTGATTAAGTGTTAGGTACCCACAGCAGCTGCTCACTCGTTCCCTCCCCTGCCACAGCTGGGTAGAGGAGGGAAGGAGAGGGGGGAAAAAACCCCAGGGAATTAACTTAAAGGTCTATGAGTTGAGATAAGGAACCGGGAGAAACTGCTCCAAGGACAAACCAGGCTCAACTTAAGTTACAAAGTGAAATTTATTACTAACAGAGTTAGAAGGAGGATATGAAAAGTAAAACTAAGCTTTTAAAAGATACTGTTCTTTTTCCCTCTCCACTCCTCCCTCCCTCCCACCAACAGTGCAAGGTGGGGCAGGGTTTGGAGGTTCAGGTCAGTTCATTTCCAGGATCTTCTTCCCCTGCTTAGGGAGAGGAGTTTTTTTCCTCTGCATTTGCTGTGGGGTCCCTCCCACGAAAGACAGTTCTCTGCGAACCTCTGTGGCGTGGGTTTACTCGTCCACATGATGCAGTCCTCCAAGGACAAACTGCTCCAGCATGGAAGCAGGGGGCCCCTCTCTCTCCAGCCGGGTCTTCCACCTGGACTGCAGTTTCCTCTGACATCCACCCGCTCCAGCGTGGTCACCTCCTCCACAAACTGCGGGACTTTGTCTCAGTCTCTGTCTCTCTCTGAGCTGTACTTGCTACGGCTGCTTCTGGCATTTATGACTGCTGTGACTTCTGGCATCCATGGCTGCTGCGGCTTCTGGCATCTCCCCTCTCCAGCGCTGGCACCTCACCCACGGACTGCGGGTGGCTCTGCATCCCTCATGGACCCCCATGGACTGCAGGGGGGACACCCCGCCTCACCATGGGCTCACCACGGCCTGCAGAGGAAATTGCAGCTCCAGCACCTGGAGCACCTTCTCCCCCTCCTCCACTGACCTTGGTGTCTCCATGTTGTTTTCCCTCACATGTTCTCACATTCTCCTCCTTCTCTAACTACAAGCAGCTGCGTGCACACTTTGATTTGATTTTTCCTTAAATATGTCATCACAGAAGCGTAACCAACCTTTCTAATTGGCCCAAACATGGCCAGTGGCATGTCCATCATCTTCAGAGCCATCAGAGATTGGCTCTGCTGGAAATAGTGAAGAATTCCAGAAACTTCTCGCAAGAGCTATCCTTATATCCCCTCTCTACTACTAAAACCACAACAGGTCAGATTGTACAAGTAGAGGGCAACTAATTGCTTGCTTGTTAAGAGAATAGGGTGGTGAAATGTGGCTTTCTATTAAACTTGAAGAAGACAACTTCTGGTTTCTAAAGAGAGCCACTCTGAGAGTGATAATTTTGCTTTATGGCACTGGAGTTGCAACTTGCCTGAAATGTGCAATACAAAATAGAGTTTATTGTCTATTCAATTTGTTTCAGGTGTATGAAAGTATACTAGAGATGATACTTTGGGGGCAAACCCTTGGGTCATCAAAGCTGGTTTGGTTTAAGGTGACTTACTCATTTTATGTTTAGCAGTAAGAATGTGATTTCAGAATGACATAAAAGTTCTTATGATTTTGTTAGGTTGTTTGTTTTATTGACTGTTTTTCCCCATCAGCTTCAGTTTTCTGTTAATTTATTTCAGGAAAAAGAAGCTCAAGACAAAGGATGGAAAGAACAAACAGAACTCCTAAGACAAGACCAAGACACAGAGAGGGAAGAGAAACTGAAACATTTTCAGGAAATCCAGTCCTTAGAGGAGAGGGTTCCAAAACTTCCTGATGGTAAGGAAATGGGCAGCTGAAGGCTGAAAAATCCACCATAGAATACAAATCAAGTAAGACTGCTGGTTTCTGATGAGAAGAGCAAAGTGATTTTGCAGAGATCACTACAGTGGAAAATTATTTTCAGTTATATTATGCAAAGAAGAATCAGAAAGAAATACAGGATATAGAATAATCTGTGACCTGTACTCAGCTGTGATTAAGTGTGCAGCAGCAAAAAATGCTGTCCACAAAGAGTATTGGAGTCTGAGAGACTGTGCTTTACAAAACAAGAATGACATAGGAGGTAAATGCTGATGTTATCTCTGATTTGCCAAATGTTATTGAGGTAGGAAGGAGATTTTAACTATTGTAGAACAGATCTGTTTTCCTTAATATAGCCTTTTTTTCAGTACTTTCTACTACCTTATGTAATTTGAAATTTTAGTTTCTCTTTTCAGGTCTGGTTATCTGAATCATTTGATGTGGCCATTTGAAAAATGTCAGTTTCTATCATTATATTTTAATACTGTATTTTTTATTCGTTTGGTTTTCACAGCACCTAAATGGCTTACATGCACAAGTCAATCCCAAGTATGTTAGATGGACTGCACCCTGTCATGTTAAAGAACTCTTAGAGTGATTATAGTTAATGAACAGAATTCTAAAAATCTATAGCTGTTTTCAGAGATAAATATGTGAAAAATATTCTGTCACAACTTATATAAGCCAAGAATCTGATTTTGTGTCTCTGAATAAGATGATTTAACCACCTTACCCATCATATGGTATAAACTGGTATTTTCCCCACCTTGCGGACAGAAACATGGCTCTTTACTTAACTTGTATAATGATATGCTATTGAAAAAAAAATCTATGTTAAATATATTAACTGAGCTATTGCAGTTGTTTCTGAAAGTCTGAGCCAAAGTGCAGTAGGTAACATGGAAATTTGTGAAAGCCTAAGTCAGAAATTTGAGTAAGGTGTTCAAAGGAGAATGCCACTATGTTGGAGAGGCCAAGTAGACATATTCAACTTTTGGCCAAATACACATCTGTTGTCCTGAGAAAAAAGTATTTTGAAGTATTTCTTCTGCACATAAGCATTTCCAGGTTCTGTCTATAAGCTGCTGGTTTGTACCCTTGGTGTCCCTTCAAAGCTGTGCACAGTCTCTTTGAGGCCACGTAGTGATGCACAGCACACTCATGTAAAGCTCTTTTCTGGATGCAGCTGAGGCAGTGTATTTTAAATCATTCACTGCTTGAAACGGGTGATGACTCCTACGACTTTGAGGCCTGATAGCTTCACAGAAAGAGTTCCCTTTATGAAAAAAAAAAGAACCCTCACATATATCCCAGACCTGTCCTAATGTCAGTGGTGATGACAAATAAAAATAAAGTACTGTGCAAGTCAGAGCTGTTAAAATCAATAGTGTTGTATTCATTTTCATTCAAACCCAGGAAATGGGAAGGCAATTGACAGAAATCAAATTGCTTTGAAAATTCTAAAACATGAGTAATGTCCTAATGCCTTTGGAAGATGACAATAAACTTTTATATCTTCTCAGAGAACCAGGAGTGGATTTAGTTTCAATTTTTGAAGAGTTTATTTTTGCAGCAGGAAAATGACATTATGCATAGAAGAGCATGTTAAAAACTCAGTAGCTATTGCTTGCGTTATTTTCAAAATCTTATAAGGGTATTTTAAAATTAAAACATTTTAAATACTGTTCAAACATTTTTTGCAGAGTGGCAAAGGAAAGAATATGACAAAATTAAAAAAGAAAGCAACTTTTTATTGGATAAAGAAGAGAAAATAAAGATGGCGACAGAAATCCACAAACCTGAAGTAGAGATAGAAAGCACTGAAATGTTGGAAGACCAGGAAAAAAGAGAGCTCCTGCTTTCTAAAATACAAGAAATTGATAGAATTCAAAATCCAACAAACACAAAACCAACTTCCCAAGCACCGCTCATAAATACAGCAAGAAAATCTGATTCCCTGGAGAAAAAAGAGAAAACGAATCCGTTCTTTGAGATTCCCAGGAAGGTTACTAATGGATTTCTTGTAAAGGACAGCCAGGATGATGGCACGAGAGCACAAGCACAGAAGCAACGAAACGTAAGGACTGTAGATTTAAATAGTGAGTTAACATTTGGTGGTTATGTACCTTCCTTTGGGAGGGGATCAGGGAGACCAAGTTGGCTCACTCAAAAAAGTGACAAATTAGAAGAAAATGTCAAGGAAAATGCAGATTTCGATAGTAAGAAAGAAAAGAAGCCCAATTTAATGGAACAACTCTTTGGAAGCAGTGCCAGTACCAGTGCTCTTTCTAAAAATAACAATACACCACTTTTGGACATAGATTGGGACTCTAGTAATAAGCCTTTTGTTGATAAAAACAGTAAAGTCAAAGAAGACAGCGGGCTTTTTGGTGAAGGAAGAAGTCTAAACAGACACCGTTTGCAGTACACTACAAACAAGCCAGGAGTTAAGACCCTTGGTTCTTTGGAAGATGAAATCGAAGAAGTAGTCTTACAATGATCGTGTTTTTATATGTTTCATATGTAAATACTGAAAATCTTTATTCATGTAATATTTATTAGATACAGATTCGAAAGATTTCAGATTTATTGTAAAGCCTTATGAAGGAGTAATTTACATAAATGGGTATGTGTGTAGAGGAGAGATGCGGAGGAGAGATGCTTGGGGTTTTTTTACCTGTAGGCTGCTCACAGTACACTGCTTTTCATTTGGAGTATTTCTTTTAGGCCTCAGATTCTTTCTTGGGCATTTTGAGAACCTCTTTACTGTGCCAGCAGAAGGCACGTGTAATATCAGTCATGAAATGAGTAGAAGAGACATTCCTAGCACCATTTCTCTTAGAAAGAGAATATTTTACGCTGCTGTTGTGTTATCTCAGAAGAATATCAACAGAAGCACAATTAACTCAGGAACAGCTGATCTCTCCTTTTGCATAGGTTTTTTGTGGACCTTACTACCAAATGTGTTTAACTCTTCTCATATATTCAGATGATATTTGTTATACAATGCCATCTTTTGTAATTTCTGAGTTTTCTATGTAAAATTCCAATCATTACTAAGTAATTTTTTAACAAAATGGTTTTATTAAATTGAGTTGAGTAAATTTCTTGTGTGTAGATCATCTTTAACACGAAGTTCTGACTTTTTATAGCATATTATTGGTATTGGGGGGGAGTTGGTTCCTGCTTTGCTCATGATGTTATTTACTGGTTTGTGCTGTGAACACAAATTAAAAAGATAGGCAATGAAGAATTTAGCAGAAGCATTCCAGAAAATAAGCTGAAGGTCATTCCTTACTAGAACAAGAGATTTTGGAACACCTCTCTGACATGCTCCCTCCAAGACTGATTCAAAACTCACTAAAATACAGGGAATTCTCGTGATTTCAAGATGCTCTGAGTCAAGGTTTTTCTGAACACAGTGGCTCTTCTGGGGAAGAAGGCTGGTGTCTGCATTGTGCAGCAACTCTCTTTGCTCCGCCCATTCAGAAAGAAAATCAGTCACAGACCTGGCCCCAGGGCGTGGGACAGTTCTCACCAGGTGCTCAGTACGGAGGAGCAGCTCATGTTCGCCTGCTTGCTTACAGTCCCAATTACATTCATTGTAATACTACAGGACTTATCTGGCTCATTTTGCCTGCAGATGGTCACAGTGTTAGAAAAATTCTAACCAGCAACAGTGAATTTAACTCTCTGTGTTACTTCCCTGCAGTGACTTCTTGGGGTGAATACCGTGGTGTAAGAGGTAGGAGAAGGCTGTGGGTAAACACTGCAGGTGTTTGTGACTGGGTAGTTTCTTGTCTTGTCCTACCTGTGGGTGGTGCTGCCCTTCTGGAAGCAGGTGCTTTGCTCCTGAACATGGCATTGGGGTGGGTTGGTTTTCTTTATATCCTGGGGTTGAGGATTCTAAGGCATAAAACAATAATGTATCTACTGCAGTTGTTAAGAAGCGTGTAGTGTATGGAAGGGACGGTTGGTTTTGTTTCTTTGCAAATCAACTCATTAACATCTGGCAAGCTCCAATTATCATGCTGAACTGATGTGCCCTGCTGTTTCAATTACAAATGTATAGTTTCTAAGCTGTTTTTTATTATCAGCCCCTTCTTGAGTTCACAAATATTCACATCCTGTTACCAGCCTCTTCCTGAAGCAAATGCTGTGGTGACTCACACCAAACATAAAAGGTGTATCTGCATTGGGAAGGTGAAAATAAATTGATCTGCTGGGAACAGTGTCACAGGTATAATTTCCCTTTTCCTCTCATGGCTGTCCATCTCTACAGCTTATTCTTTTCTCTTGCTGCACTTCCTAGTTTCAGAGTTACTGGCACAAATACCATTACAGATAAAATGTGTGAAAGCAGAGGTAATCTTCTGATTGTGGGAAGAAACCTTTGTGTCCTTCTAACATCTGTAAGCAGCATTTCTGCTATGGAGTAACAGTTTTCTGCTCACTGGAAGAAATTTTTGCAAGGTCTTAAAAGGCTCTGCAGACCTCACAAATGGGCACATTGATTCCCTGTGGTCCTCTGGACCTCTGGTCCCAGCTACTGTAGCTGGACAGTCTGCCTGTTGCTTTTAGTGGTAGCAGTGTCTTAACAGCACTTGATTGACTGCAAAAAAATCCAGCTTTTGCAGTAAAAACAGGTCACAACAGTTTTGATGATGATTTGTATATGATTTGATGTTTGTCCAGTTGTAGGTTCTGGTTGATGTTTAGATCCTATGGCTATTCATCTGTTCTTGCTTTGCTTCTGAACCACCAAAAGTGATGGAAGAAATGCCTCCATTCCGACAAGGAAGGATCATTAAAGTTTGATTAGCAGTTTTAGTGGAATATTCAGGGACATTATTACTGGCCTGGGAAAAGTGGTCTTCCAGTTCTCATCCCCAAGAGAGTGGTCATCAAACAAAAGTGTCTGAGAAGCATCTGATGAGGGTGGTCAGGTGTCAGGGCTCACCTGACAGAGAAGACAGGAAGTTTTAGGATGGAATATTTTTCTCTTTGGAAGAGGAGATGAACTGTGGAGTGTATCAGGGGGAGTATAACAGATGTTCTGTAATCCAGAAGAAATGTAAACCGCTGGAGGGGAACTTGGGAGACCCTTCACAACTCTGAGCTGAAGTTTCTCAACTGAGGTAAGAAACAGGAAGTGGGAAATGCTTAAATATCTTGAATATTTTTCTCACATCTATGGTGTCTTAGGGCTAGCTAAAGAGTGGGGGGGGGGAAGTGACTTTCCATAACCTTATGGAATCCTATGTTTGTGATTTTGCTTCTTCTATTGCACCCATGCCTAAAGAGGTGGATTGCAAATCTGTGATGGTTCCAAAATGAGGTCACTTCGAGAGGATGAACTTAGTCTACTAGGTAGCCTCTGGTTCCTTGCTGGTCCTGAGACAGAAGGTCTTATCCAGCCAGGCCTGAGCCTATTTGCGCTGTCAGGAGACGTGACAGAATATCTAATCTGGCATGTTAGGAGTGTGAATTTGTCCTTGGGACAGGTGGCTGCAAGAGAATCAGCAGGGCTTTTGCTGATACTTGTGCTCTAGACAGTGCTTTGGGTGAGCCTTTGCTATTCAAGAAAATAGTAATAATTTCTGCACAGTACTCTGAAGCAGAGACCAGCAAAAACCAGCGCAGCAGACATGAGTTCCTTCAGGAGAGTCGTGGTTGCAGGAAGAGAGGTTTTGTTCCCAGCATTGCACAGCTTCGCTAAGCCTGACCTACTCTTGTTCCAAGATGACAACTTTAAGCATAAGAGATGCCCTGGGTGACATTGCTCATTTATAAAATTCCCTTTTGTTGGATCAAATTTAACATGGTCTCTCCTGTTTCGAATTATCTCTTTGATTAGCTGCAAAGTTTTGATGTCTGCAGGAGGAGAACAATTGCATCAGTGTGCACTGTCAGCCGGGACTCGTGGCTGCTGGGGAGTTGCTAGGATACCTCTCAAAAAGGTACGATTCACTTGATTAACCACCAACCCAGTTTGCATGAGAAATATTTTTCCTATCTTTGTTTTGTGCTGGCATCAACTGTGCATTAGATGTGCATGTGTGTTTAGAGCAAGCTACAGGTTGATTGTCATGTGTGTCCTTTTCCTCCTTTTGATATGCAAGAAAACCCTCTCTGCTTCACAGCAAAGAATCCAGAGCAGTTATAGTGGCCATTCCAGTAATCTGTAAAATGAGCATTGCTTCCAGAGGGGAACATCAGCCTAGAGAACCAAGGGAAGGTTTGACTTTGGATATGCATTTTTGGCATTACAGCTAAAGATTCACTTTATATCTGTGAAGATACAAGGGGATTTTCATCTCCTATTTATTATTTTCTTTCCCCACTCTGAGCAGGGGTTTGGACGAGATGACCTGCCAAAGTCCCAACCAAAGCTATTCTATGATTCTGTCATCCTTGCCACATTCCTCTGGTACTAATGCTCCCTTCCAGTGGAAATGCTTTGCAAAATTGCAAAATCCTTTCCAGTGGAAAGCTGCTTCGTTCTACTTCCATAAAGTTGCTTCAGACACCTCCTGTGTTCCCATCTGTTCCTGAATATGGGATCATTGTATTCAGGATGCAAATCCTAACTCAACTCTCTCCACAATAGCTGCATGCTACATGGTTATCTTCCCAACGCCTTCTTTTTACCTCCATTTTCCTGTTTCCTGAAACATCTTGCTCAAACTTCAGAACATTTTGCCATCATTTCTGTGAAACCTCCTTTGTCCCACAACTCTCTTTCTGCACTTTCCCTCAGACTTCCATAAACTCCTTTTGCAGCTTCCACCATGGCTTTCCTCTGATGGATCATCATTCCTTCCTTCTGTCTGAACTGACTTCTGGTTTTCATCCCCTAGTCATCACAGTTATCCTCTCCCTACGTTCCCTTTATCTCCTCTCCCATGGTTTCATCCCTCACTCTCAAGCTCCCTACCAGCTATGTTGTGCTGTGTTCCTTCTCACCTGTGGGTGGAAGTAGTGTTGCAAGAGGGTAGGAAAGATGCTGGAAAGGGAGGTGACCTTATTTTGGAACTGATTTTGCTTGTACTCACATGCCCACACACAAGCACTAAGATGCAGGTACTGGAGCAGGCACCAAGGGACGTGTACCCAGCTGGCCTGGGTACCTAGAGCACAAGGCTTGCCTGCCCAGAAGTTCTCCTTGATTTTCTGTTCACTCTTTTCATTGGGGAGAGTGGCTGGCTTTGGAAGTGCTGATGCCTTAGGATTTAGCT
>VYZT01030596.1:21151-51598 GCA_013400735.1 Pomatostomus ruficeps | reverse complement strand
AAAAAAAAAATCTTCAAAATGTTGGAGTTATTTTATTTCATAGTGAGTTTTTACTCAGCAGTAAAAATTATGGTTCTTATTATAATCACTTTACCAATTATTAATAAGTAACATGTTTGTAAATTGACCCTTCAAAAGAAAATCTTTTCTCTGATAAATCATTGACTAATTTTTTTTAAAAATGATAAATGAAGACCATTATGTATAAAAGAAAAACCTTCAAATATCTAAATCTTAACTGATGAAATCCAGTCTTAATATTTCTGTCTATGCTTGATTTCTATCATCCTGGAACATGCTCTATTTTCTCAATATACTTTAAGTAATCAGCAAGACAGATGCTCTTAGGAGATGGTTCTCTGTTTTCAATAAAAAGGAACTATAAGCATGCAAGTCCTTGTAAAGAAAACTGGTTTAATTTTCAGGCTAAATACTTTGAGTAATACATTATTTCCTGAAGAACCTGACAGGATAAATTAGTCTCCAAAGGGACCATTTACAGAGGCTATGAAAGGACCAGTTCTCACAAGGCCGAGAGAAATGCTGCTGTTGGAGTTTTTGCAAGGATACGTTACCATTAACATAGTTGGACATGACTCGGAGAGGCCAACAGTTCAACATGGTGTCTTTTCCAAGTCATAGAAGAGGAGCTCTTAGTCTGAAGATCATTAAATGCCTCAGTTGTCTTCTAGATTAACTACTCCTTAGTTTAGTCTTAAACCTGTGTTCTAATTTTACAATTAATTAGTTTTCAGTAATGTGAAACAATGATTTTATTTTCTTCAAGTATCAAGGGCAGAAACATCTGCTGAACAGAAGTTCCTTCTTTTTAATGCCATAACTGATGGAAAACTGCTATCCATCTTGGAAATATTAGAAATAAACTTTCAAGTACTTACCCCTGGAGAGTTTTTAAAAGCCTGGTCTTGCACATGTTAGCCTCACAGCTCTTTCTTTGTCTCTGCCTTTTGTTCCTGCTTTATTCTTCTGTTGCCGTGGGAGCTTTTTTCTCTCTCCCTCTTTCTCTTTCTCTGTTCAGTGCTTTCCAGAAACTTCTCCCAGATGTACTTGCTTGGTGCCTCATGTGTAAATTACTGTCCCTTCCCTGCAGAGAAATCCATATGATCCAAGAAATCAAAACAGACAGCTCTTTTCTCTGTTGGTTAGCCATACATTTTTAACAAAACAGAACATATAATAGATGTACCATAAGTGATAAAGAGACAAACAAAAGTGCCTCAGCATTAATATCTAATAAGGATGCCTTCAGGAAGTACGAGAATGCCTAATGAGAAAAAGCTTGCATGCTAGAAAGAAGGCCACTCAGCTTTGTTAGCCAGAACTTGCAACAGCTAGCATAAAAGACTGTTTATACTTCATTAAAAAAAAAAAAGAAAAAAAAAAAGAAGTGTCTGAATTCCAAAGGTTTTGGTGCAGATAACAACCAACATTGCTTCATATTTGTGCTAAGTTGGAACCAGGTAGAAATGCATATTCTACTTCAAAATTTCAAGTTCTTAGCAATGTTTCTTTTGTCCCTTTCTTTGTTCAAAGGAAAACTTTGAGATAGTTTAAAAGACTCCTCTCATGGAAAGTCATCCTTAGGCAATGTTAAGGCTCATTTGTCAACTCTGATGCCAGCTGTAGCTCTCCTGCCTCCAATTATTTAAAAAACCCCAAATTTATATAGCAGTTGATTTGCCTTTAGGACCCACAAGGTCCACACAGACATTATTGAGAGCAAGAATGAGAAATGTTTTCATGAGGCTTCTTCAGCCATAGTTTCTAGCACTGATACTCAAATTTTGAGTGAATATTAAAGAAAGATATTTTTGTATAATTTGCCAAGCTCTCACATTTCACTGGTCTGAGTAGCTTCTGGACTGAAAGTATATTTGTAATGCATGATACTGAATAATAAGGATCTTGATATATATGTTCTCATTTAGAGTTCAGGGGCAGGTCCATTAAAAAAAAAAAAAAAAAGAAAGAAATTCAATGTCTAAAAATGGACTTAATAGTCTAAGAAAAAAGAGTTCTACAGTATCTGTGCTTAGACCTCAGCATAACATAAATTCATCCTAAAACCTATTTTATAACACTGTGCCCAATTTTTTTATAACCTACTCTTCCCATTTATTATTCAGAAAGTCTTTGCAGGGTGAAGAACTGTTTATAAAAGCACAGCCCATGGGTACAATTCCACTACTTGGGTCAGCACCACGGGCTCTCTGTGGGAATGCAAATCACTTGCTTGCGCTTGAATTTTTTTTTTTGTTGTTTTCAACCAAAACTTGTTTTACACTCCAGGGGATGTACTGTGATGCTACTTGTAGTAGTCAGGGGGTTTTAAAAATGTTTTTATGGTAGACATTCTATCTAGGTTTGAATGTCTAGGCTATTCTGTCAAACTGAACTTTGCTATGCTGACTTGACCTTTTTGAGATTTTTGCTGTTCCTCACAGGGTCATGCAATTGTAAAGAACAGAGGCGGTTGTCCAAATCACAGAATACTGAAAAGGTCAAAGTAGCAATGCAGTCTTCACTGGTTCTCCAGGTAAAAGATGTCGGAACTACAGCCACATAGCACTCACAACTAGACTTGAAATAAGCCTGGAAAATGGTCTATGCAAACCCTTGTGTTTGATGGTGAGACTGATGGCAATGCTAAATCCTAAAAATGCTGTTATTCTGAAAAGGTTCTTAAGATTTTGATTAATATTTTTAACTCCTGTCATGTCAAATTCAGATTATAAGCAATGTTTCACTATAGATATTTTGGCCTTTTTCCCCACTGCTGATTCAAGCATTACATGTCTCCCAGATGATGGTTATGTCGTGCAGTCTGTCTTGTGCCAGACCTGTAAAAGAATCTTAGTCTTCTTTAATCTACGATGCTACCACAAAATTAGAATGTATGATTTTGAGTTTTGATTTTTTTTCCCCTCCACATTACAACAAGCTTTCCCACCCTTAGAAAGCTTTATTGCAAAAATTCAATAGTCCTGTAGCCTTATGTATTACTATTAACTAGTATACAGCAAGTAGAGTTATTATTTTACATATTTGGTATTCTATGATCTTGTATGTGTTGGCATATGACCCTCCTTTGCCACATAAATAATATCAGATGAACTACATGACATTTTTTAGTGTTTCATTTGGAGATGAATGGATTATTTCAATTTCTACAAAATTTTCCCAAAATCCTGAAAGGGGCAAAGAAACCCCACACCTTATAAATCAACCCAAAAATTTGCTCTTAATTCAATTAAAATTTCAACAGCCTTATCATAATACAAGAGTTGATACAAATCTCAGTAAAATAATGTGAACACAGCCCAAATTTGCATAGAAGAGCCTCCCAAATTACATAGGTACAATTGCTTTAGGCACAGTTTTTAGTACCTGCCCCTTTTCTCCAGTGTTGTGACTGTCTTTCCATTGTCCCTCTGGGTACTAAGTTTGACATCATCTGTCTTTCTCAAGAAGAATAGGGGTGATGGCAGGGTTACAAGAGGGAACGTTCCTCCTCTTCTGCTTTGAATTTGTTTAGATTTATTTCTTATGTTATCCAATATATTCAACTTCTTTCACTTTGACTTCCAGCTAAGGTTCAAAACCTCTGTGTAACAATGTGCCCTGACTAATACAACTTCTCCCTGTTCGCTCTGCAACCTAGAGCAGACCTTACCACATGAGGTATCTACCGACCCAAGCTGAAGCAGGCAAGGCGAAAGTCCCTCGGTTGTTACCACCATTAAAGCAACTTAAAACTGGCTCTGGACAACATAGATCCCATCACGTCCTGTAGCTTTGCACTGTCGGGTCAGTACAAAACCTGTGACCTTTTACCAGGGATGATAAAATGGTAAAAGTTTTATTTTAGTAAATATGCACAGGTTTGGTTTTGTTTTTTTTTTAAGAAACAAACGATGTATCATTCCATCTGAACTTTCACCAGAAGGAAAGGATGTATCTGTTGTGCAATTAGACTTAATTAATTAGAAGATAGTTCCCCTTTCAATCCCCAGGACAGTAAAACTTTCACCCCCCTCTTTACACAATGTATGTGTGTGGCTATGATGTGGCTCTCCTCTGACATTATGATTCTCGGACAAGAGAGTCACAGTTTATTAGAAAACGGGGTGATACATTTTCTGTGTCTGGTGGAGGGGTAGCATCAGCTGTCCCAAAACTTCTGTTAGGAGTATTATTCCAAAGCCTTCTTTTCTACTGAAGGTCAGAGGCAGATTCAAAAAATGAATTGAGAGCACCCACCATTTTCCCGCCAACCAGGCTTTTAAAGAACTCTCTCAGGGTAAAACTCGGAGGTTCTTTTTTTTCCCCTTGTCTTTCTTGTTGTGTTATTTTTAGCTGTACAGTAGGGACTAACTGTCATTCATTCAATCAAGACTGTTTTAATACATTGATAGATTTCTACTCATTTTGCTGGAGAAGTTTAGCAAATCTGTCAAGATCAGTATTTGCACTGTGATGGTTTTGAGATTTTTTAAAACTTTCCCACTTAACGCAATTGGTAATTGCTTAACGTATACAGTCTAAATTCAGTTACTGCAAGTTGAAGAAATATGAGGAACATAAAAATAGAAAAAATAGTATAGCTAAAATTAAAAAAGCTCTTTCTCAATACAGAAATAGTCAGATACTTCATATAGTATTGTTAATCATATATGAATTTCAAAGCTGTAGTAAGGTTTCATGTTCTTATGAACAAAAAATGAGAAGAGACTTATGCAAGGAATATATAATTCACCTCTGTGCAAGTGAAAGTTGAATAGCTAAAGTTTCCATTAAAATATTTTGGTTACTTAGACTTTAATTATTTTTAAGTTGAAATATCTGGCAAAACGAACAAAAGAGGAGGCTTCATTTTGACCAAACAAAAGTGCTAAACTAGTTAGTAATATACATATGGCATTTTTGCCTCAACACACAACTACACAAGCTATTGTGTAAAATAATATTTTGACAGTGAGCAAAGAAGTTTTCATTAAACATTAAAAGTTAGAGTTAATTGGTGCCAAAAAGGAATACTCAGAAAACTGTAATTATGGGAATATTATAGACAGGCTGGAATAAACCCCCAAAACATGACAAAGAACTTCAGTCTCGATTTTTTTAATGGAATGTATATTTGGTTATATTTTACTCTTGAGGCTTTCCTCAAAGCTCTGTCAGTACCCGGTGTGACTTGCCTCAAGAACACTTCATCTCAGGTGTCATCTTGATCTTAGCATTTACATGTATAAAAAAAAGTTACGATATTGGTACCAGTGAAATTTGGTGGCATGAGTGCCACAGCTGGAGCACTGGGATGAGGGGTAGGCAGGGCAGGTGAGTTAGAGGTGTTGTACTCAACGTAAGGGAGAGGTTTGATTGTAGAGCTCTTACAGTTAGCAGTGTGGTTGAGAGCCTCTGGGTAAGTGTTAGAGGGATGGACAACAGAGGAGATGTAGTAGGGGATATTTAACACCAATCACCCAGCCAGGATGTAAGCACTGGTGAGTTACTTTATAGGCAGTTAGGAGAAAATTCAGCATCAGTAGCCCTTGTCCTTATGTGAATTTCAACTTCACAGACACAACTGGAAATATCACACTGCTGTGACAAATAGGTCTTGAAACATTTCAAGTTTGTAGGAGATAATTTCTTGTTTCAGGTAATTGAAGTACCAACAAGAAAAGATGCCCTCCTAGATTTGCTACCTGTGAATAAGATGGTACGTGATGGTAGGTGTCTGTCTTGGCCACAGTGATCATGGAATGCTTGAGTTTAAAATTTTCAGTTTAATAAGAATAAAGGACAAAAGAGTTGCCATCCTGGACTTCATGAGAGCAAACCTTAAGCTATTCAGAGAGCTGTGTAGCAGAGTACTCTGGGAATCTGCATTTCAGGACTTACGAGTCCACAAATGTTGGTCAATGTCGAAGAACCACCTTTCAGAAGCACACAAGCAGGCAATTCCCCTGGGTCCTAAGCAAGGGGGAAAGAAGAACAGCCCAGCTGAACATGGAGATCAAGAGTAAAAGAAATTATGATCTCTGGAAGTGAGGTCAGACTTTGCAGGAAGAGCACAGAGCTGTGTTTCATATATGCAGACAGAAGGAAAAAAAGCCAAAATTCTGGCTAATTTTTTTTAGAAAACAAGAAGGTTTTTTTAAGCACATTAATATTCTCTAAAACCCTCAGAAAAATAATTTTAGCTGTGTAAGTGTCCCAGGGTTATGCTTATATTTATTAATGTCTATGTTAGCTGAATAGACAGACACAGGATGTGTTCTTTTTTAACAGTCAGTATTACTCACAATTTTAGAGAAAGGAAAATGTATTGTTAATTTAAGTCTTCGATCTTCTTCACTCTTAGCAACAACATGGAAGAGGCATGGCTAAACATATTCTTGTCTTCTCTTATGATAGTGTAATTACCTTAAATCATACAGCCATTGCAAAAATGGATTGCAAAATTAAACATGCTTACAAGTACATGTGCTGTAATAAAGCTATTCTCAAATTACACTAATAATAAATACTGCTTTTAAAATATCTGAGGGGAGATTCCAGTGCTCAATGTTCAGACGGTGTAGTATTGAGCTTATCAAATAAAAAAAACTATTGTCTTACTCTGATATTCAGATATTTTACACAAAAGATCCATGCTTACATTAGGGGAAAGGATAGCTCTCCTTAGAAAATGAACTTGAAGTGTGCTTTATAAGAAACTGGTTTTACACAGACTTTGCACCATTTGTTACAAAAATTGCAAGTGAAGGAATCAATCCACAGCCCCCTGTATTTGATTATAGCTTTTCCCTATACTGAATGATGGACCCCTTAAGGGAACTACTTTCTGTATGTCTCTAAATCTATATTTATGTCTCTGTTTTTGTTCAGAGATATATGATGCCTCTTGGTCATTGCTTTGTGTTGTTATTCTTTTTCTGGAGGAAGGAAAGTTTTGTAAAAACTTACATTCAAAATTTTTGGAGTCTGCAGAACTTTCAGAAGAGAAGTGTTTTTGAAGTTTCTGTTAAGAACAGGTGACTTACAATGTGAGGGAAAAGGAAATGGTTAAAAATGAGTTTTCCGCATTAAGAAAGGGTGATGACTTCCTGTATTTCAGCAGTGGTTGGAATTTTTAACATGCATGAAAGGTTTGGGAAACAAATCAGAAAAAGTACTTCTGCATACAACCTTTTTTTCTAGATCTGTGTGCTTTACTACAGTTCAGACCTTGATGACATTACAAGCGTCTCATATGTCTTCATTTTAAATAGAAACACTTAATTTTCTGTTGTTCTTGTCCTGAATTCTGTTTGTATCACAGAAATTCCAAGCTAACAAGTCCTTTGCACTTCACCTCTGAGTCTGCTTCACATCTCCTCTCCTCTAATTATCAAGAAGAAGGAAAAAAACCTCAACCAACTTAATTATCAGGTTTTTTCTTTTTTCCAAAATAATATAATTAAAATTATGTTGTGGAAGCCTTGGCAAAGTGTAAAATTATGAAGACACTAATACATTCCAAGGAAATAAACAAACAAAAACTTTCAAGGAATTGCTAGACAGATCAGCATTTTTGTGGTGACAGTTTTTCACGGTGGAATGAAAAAGACTTGAAATAGAAACAATTTCATAGTATGCCACTGAGACTGTCAGAGTAATATTCACTGGTATTTAGGGGACAAAATTGGGAAAGATAACAAAATAGAGTAATAAGATTGAATGGGAATTCTTTTCCTTCAGGTTAATTCAGCACAATGATTTTGTTGGACTTGCAGTTATCAGCATTTTTGTTTGACTTGAGCAAACTTTTTCAGTCAACTACAGAACTAGATAGATAATTATTACCTAGTAAAGCCTTGCTCTACTGAAAAACATCCTTCTCTTTTAATCCCTCTTGGAAATACTTCATTGGAAATATATTTTGTTTCTTCTGTTGTAATATCTCCTGTTTCTCTAAGGTGCTGCTTTATCAGTATATAATTTGTCTTCTGTACCTGAACTCTTTTAGGTACAGAATATCTCTCTAGTTGTAAAGCATTGTACGGATTTATGATGCTCTATCAATGATTAATAGCAATAATACAGCTGAGTAAATAGAGATGACTTTTTTGAGATTGGAAAATGCTGCTGCTTTATTAGAGAACAAAATTAAAAATAAACATTCTGGTGTAACTGCACCAACTTTGGAGACAGTTTGCTTGAAGGTCACCAATGTTTGTCTGTCTTGCTGTTTTGAAGAGCACTGCGCTTCCCCCTCATTCTCTTGATGCTTGTTTCAACATGGTCATCTGTTCTGTTATCCTCTTTCCGAGTTTTGTATAAACAGGACTTCTGTTCCTGACAGGCCGTTATAAGCTCTGACTTTAAAGCAAAGTAGGGAGAAATATGAGCAAAAGAGAAGGTGGAAAACCATTGGAAACAAAGTTGGAGTGAAGTATCTGTGTAATAGTAGATATTACTAAGTCACAATATTTTTTTCTCTTTTACAAAAAGATTCCCATTTTTTGTAAGAGTCCAACTTTCCTGCTTAATAGTTTCTGCCTCTTTAAGCCTCTGTGGTGATGACTTACAGAGGGAATTAACCCAGCATTGTCAAGCCCACCACTAAGCCCTATTGTTCTCTACTTCTACCTGAAGGAAGGTTGTAGTCAGGGTGTCAGTCTCTTCTCCCAAGTGACTTGTGACAGGAGAAGAGGAAATGGCCTCAAGTTGCACCAGAGGAGGTTTAGATTGGATATTAGGAAAAATTTCTTCATGGAAAGAGCTGTTGAGCATTGAAACAGACTGCCCAGGGAAGTTGTGGAGTATACAAAAGGCGCGTGGACATGACACTTGAGGGCATGGTTTAGTGGTGAACATGGAGGTCACGCTAGGTTGATGGTTGGACTTGATCTTACAGGACTTTTCCAGCCTTAACAATGCTGTGACATATTTACCTGAATTTCCCCAGAGCATATTTGTCAGATATCTCTGTCAAGGCAATTATTCTTTCAGAGGGAAAATCTTGGCACAACTGAGAAATAGTTTAGAGCAGAGAAGAGGATCAAG
This sequence comes from Pomatostomus ruficeps, assembly GCA_013400735.1. Taxonomy (NCBI): domain Eukaryota; kingdom Metazoa; phylum Chordata; class Aves; order Passeriformes; family Timaliidae; genus Pomatostomus; species Pomatostomus ruficeps. The sequence continues at coordinate 42,523 of VYZT01030596.1, read as the reverse complement.
TGTTTTTAAAGTAAAAGGAGGTCACCCGAAGCAGTGCACAGGAACTTTGGCTGGGAGATGTAATGTTCAACATAGTAAATATTATTAGGAAAAGGAGACACTACTGAGGTGACTTTGATAAAAATATTATCTTTATTAGGGTTATGAATCCCAAAAGGTCACTGAGAGACTGTGTGATTGGACAGTAAAATAGCAAGTGATATTTTGTACTGACAAATTTCAAGTCATGCACGTGAGGGGGGAACGTTCCTAATTAATTTATAAAAATATTTTCTCTAAGCTGATAATTATCACTCAAAAGTGAAGTCTAAGACTATAATATAAAGATCTTTTATACAAGGATAATAATCAGCAGCAATTAAAAAATCGAAGTGTATGTTTGAAGGTATTGGTAAATGAATAAAGAATAAACCTAAATAATATTGTTACACTACCATACAAATTGAAATTTTGAATGCACCTTAGTTGCAGTGGATAGTTTTGTTTCTCTGAGTAAAAACAGGTCTAGAAGACTAGCAAAAATACAGACATTTAACAGCTGGGAATCTACAGTACCTTGGAGCTCATGCTGTGCAGTTTACCGCTAATGGCTGTGGTCCTTGATCAGGTTTGAGGGAAACCTGAATCAAAGTGAGCATCATCTTTCTTCCCCATCCTTTCTCATTCATTGTTGACTTTTCTATAGCCCTGTCCCCTTTCACAAAAACAAGGGTGTGATCTCATTAGGTTCTCATTGAGACTACCTTCATTTTAAGACAAGGGCTTCTTTTGTGTCCACCAGATGTCTTTCCAGCTGCTTCTAGAGGATGACTTCTATTTCACAAAGTACGTCTCTTGTCTCATATACATCTGTGGCGGTGGCCCAGCCTGAGGCTGAGGTGACATCTGCCCTGCCTTGCCAGTCCACACATAACGAGTTTTCTAGGTGGGTAAATGAGAATGTTAATTGGGAAAACTATTCCCCTCAGAGCAGTTACTCTGAGCGGGACGGGACTGGTGAGATGGGAAATTTTCCCTCCGACAGTTAACTGTCTATCCAAATTCCATCTCCTCCCGCATCCCCTCACAAGATTTAAATATTCATAAGTTACCGGAAAGTTTTGTCGCTACCCAGTGTTGATTGGTTTGTTGTAATATATTCCCCCCTGATTTGTACCCATTGGATGTTCGAAGTCACGTAGTGTTTCCCCATTGGTTTGTTTCCCTCACTCCTCCCATTGTTCCACCACTTTTGTGGCCCTTAAAACCCCCTGTCACCTGTGTTCTGGGCTCTTGGTAGCCGGATCCCCCAGTTGCTACATTCTCCTGTCCCTTGCGTGGCGGTGAATAAAGTCTGGGGTTGCTGCCAAGAGTCCTTCTCTTGCCTTGGTCTCTGCCCACAACACCGTAACAACTTGCTGCTGCCACCCCACAGGACAGGGAGCAGGCAGCCGAGCTGAGGGCAGCCAGGGAGCTGCGAGGGCAGACTCAGAACCTGTCTTGCCAGGGAGCCGAGAGCTTCCATCGCTCGCTGGCCATTTGGCCGGGCAGCAGGCAAGCAGCGACATACATCCTTTGCTCTTATCTTGCAAATTTTGCTACTCTCACATGGTTTTTGTACCCTGTTTATGAAATTGTACCACAAACCTCTATTTAACCCTTTGCTATTATTTATTGTGTATTAACCTCTGCTTCACTTCGTTACAAAATGTTATACATTGTGGCAGTGGGCTAGGGGGAAATCCCCCAGCTGCCACCTTCTAACCCTGTCAATCATAGATTCAGTTCCACCTCTGTTATTTTAATATTCATCACATTGTTTTACTATTCAACAGTTGCCAGAAACTTCTGTTGTTCTGTAAAGTTCATAGGTTAATGCAAGTATGTTCCACCCTTGCCCAAGACTCATTGGAAAGCTGTCACCCCATGTCAATTTGTGATTTGTTAAGAGCCTTGGACCCACCTTATCACCACTCCCTTCCCCTTTTCCTATAAAAGTCTGTGTAAGGACCCCATTGGGGTCTCTCTGGTAGCACATATCCTGAAGAAAAGAACACCATTAAAGTCTGGGTAAAGCTACAGAGGGTCCGTTCTCTCTTCTTTACTTCTACCTGCTTTGGTCACCATCGGGGATTGCTGCTCTCACTGCAAAGCACAAGCTGGGTACAGAGATAAGTGAGATAAGATAACGCTGCTGATAGCGGCAGCCAAGGAAGCTTATCTGACCAAGGCACTGGATAATGGCGGACTTTGCAGCACTGAAGCAGCCCTGCAAACCCCCAGAGAAGCGTTAATACATTGCCACTGTTTAACTATTTCAGGATGCTATTATGCTATTTCAAGTCTTCAAAAAAAAAGCAAATATTGATTTCATCCTGCGTAGTACACTTTGAATTTATGGGTATAACAAGCCTCTACATTGGCTGTACAAGTAACTCCTGAATTGCTGAACTTTCACAATGTTCTGTGAAAGAAAAGAGGCTGGTAAATCTTGTGACTTAATAACTCATACAAGGTGGAAAGCTAATCCACAAGTAAGAGAGAAGAAGCTTCAAAGGAAGAGAACAAAGAGTAGACGCAATCCTTACCACCTATGATAGCTCAGGATATTCAGCAGTGAGATGCCCGAGAACAAAATTTTTCTCTTTCATCTTTCATACTGTTGGGTTGAAACTACAGCTTCTGGTGAAAAATTAAACTGCAACTATTTTATTATTTGAATGTGCAAGAGGCTTGATAAGGGTTGAGAGAATTAACTCATAGCAACTGTGAGTGTAAGGCCCTATTCCATCATCTTTTGTTCATTTTTTTTTGTGGTTTGAAAGGCTGAAGGAATTGAATGTTTTTCCTGCACAAAATCCTGCATTACATGTCAGTTTGGGCAATCCTTGTATTCTCAGCAAAATTTTTGATCAAGCTTAATGTGACAAAGTGATAGGTGAGAAACTCAATCTGTTTGTAAATGCTTGTCCACAAGCTGCATCTCCTGATGCACTTCCCAAGACTTTTGCTAAACATAAAACAGATACCTCTCTCAAAAGAAGTAACCCATTTCAATTGATAGAGGAATTCTTGGAGGACAGAACCACATTTGTCACAAAATTATGTAGTAGCAAGTTTTGATTTTCTCGGTGGCCAGGTGTGAGTCAGTAGTTTATATGTCTCACCATATTCTTGATGAGCAGGCTCTAGAAAGATATCGTCTCTCTTATGAACTTCTACTGTGATAACAAGGACTGGAAGAGATGGTAAAAGGTGTTGAATGTAATATGTTCATAAGAACATAATTTTAAGTAAAAGGATGTTCTTTAAATTAATGAGATAAAAACCAGATTAAATTCTAATGTACTGACTAATGAAAGAAAATACCAGATGCCACATTTAGCAACTGTTATTAAGTTTGATAATTTAAAAATATCTCATATGTTAAAACTGAGATGGCTCATCGATTAATTTTTATGCATCAGTCAAAAAATAAATTCTACTTATTTTGATATTTCTGTACTCAGAATTGTTATAAAACAGTAAAAGCTTTCCATTATAATTCACAATAAGAGCTGCCATCTAGTTTTTGTGCAACAGTTAGTAGTTGTGTGCTTAGGTGTTCAAGGGGGTTGGCTCTACACCCAAGCCCAGGCTGAGAGCTGCAAACTGGGTTTAAACGTGAGATAGGCACATCAGGCTGATGCTTCTATCACTGTCTTTAATCACCGCTTATTATTTCTTTAGGTGGCTCACTAACTCTGGGATGCAGAGGTAGAGCTCTCTGTACCTCTTTCGGGGATGAAGCAGGGGAAACTGGACCAATGGTATTGAGTGTCCTCTAAAACATGGCTCTAGCAAACAGAGTTAAGAAAAGTTTAACTTTTTTCAATGAGTTATTCACCTCTTCTGAAAATTAGCAGCAGAAATCTGGAGGTGATTCCATTCCTTGCCTCCTAACCTGGAAATTTTTTGTGTGACTAATTGGATCATGACAGAGGCACTCAAATATCATTCTTCAATATATCTACCTGTGTCCTAAGTCAGAAGTATAAGGTGTCTGAGTACAAGAGAACGGCTTAGTACTCTTAGTTGACCTAAAAGAACTTAAGATGTTCCACTGATGATGATTCTGTTGACTAATTTATGGACTCCCATGTTGGGTAAGATTACTTATTAGAAAACAGGGATCATTTGGGTGTGTTAATTCTCCATTTATCATCTCAGATGAATGAGAAATCACTGTTTCCCTTTTTGTAACATTGTAGGGAAAAGGCAAACAATTTTAGGAAGTGCTAGAAAGAAAGAGAATGAAACTGAGACAACTATCACACTACTGTTGACTTTACAATTAGAACAGCATGTGCAGTCTGGTTGAAACTTCAGTCAAATTCATAAAGGTTCTCAGAAGGTCAGCAAGAGTGATTAAATGTATGAAGTTGTTTACTATATGAAGAAATTTCTAAATGCATTTGGGGTTAATTTAGCTTGAAAGTCATTAAAGGGAGATAAATGGGATTTAGTGAAAAAGAAAAGGTGATGGCTATTCGCTCTCCATTCCAGTAAAATAAAGAGGTAAAATCAAATAGAACTATCAAGTAACAGATACAAAGCAAGTGAAACAAATTGACCTGTAATTAAGCAGTTGAATTACTTGCCCATCACCATGTGGAGTAGCAGTACCCAGAAAGCCCCAGTTACACAGTGTTCATACCCCCAACTCCCCTCTGAAGGACAGCTGTCTCTCACATAGGTGCCATTGATCAGTGCTCTAGGAGCTGCTAAGTTCTGGAGGTCCTCTTCCACTCCAATGGGTGTGCTCTTGAAGGACCTTCCAGGGCCTTCTTGGAAGTCTGTTTGCTCAATTTATTTAATTACAAGAAAAATACCTGTTGCTGAGTGCTGTGTTTCACAGGGGTATGAAGGGCTTGCTCTAGTCTTATCCCACAGGCTGAGTCTATTAGCAATTAAAATGTACTTCTCATGCACTTCTGAAGCACATCTTTAGGTTTAATTTTATTTAAGAAGAATCTAGGTCATGTTCTTGAAGATCATACCCTTTGATGTGAAGCCTAATACAGTAAGTGGGGATAGTCTGGACATTCACATCACATTTGATCTGAACTGAAATGCTCAGATAGATGAACTCTGAGATGTCTCTTAAGAATGTGTCCTTATTGATATCTCACAGACAGCAGCCCTCAAGCTTGGAAAACATGACATTTTACTCTAAATTCCTGGAAACAAAGGTAGACATGAAGGAATGGGATGCCAAGCGAAAGAGAAAAATGTATGGATTTCTGTGCACTGATGTATTTTTCCCTACCTTTCTGCAAGTGCTAGGAATTTCACCAAACAGGTCAGTGGCTCAGTTCAATACTATGAAATGGATTCATTTACTCTCATGAGCCAGCTTTGGCTATGACCACCTCCCAGATGATGTGTGAAAAATAAGCTTGTAGATTTCTGTGTTCAGCCTTGAGCCCTGAGAATTACAATATACTTGCATACCTACAAGGATTGACGGATTGACTTCCATACTCTTAATGTAGTAAAACCACCTGGCTTCTGAAAAAAAATGAGATTCTTATTCCTGGTCACTGATCAAAGTAATGTTAGCTAATGTATCTGTATTGTTACTTATACAGAAAATATAAAAGTATGAAAGTTACTAAAAATTATCTTCCTTCAGTGACTGAAGTTGCAACAGTAAGTGCTTTAAAGTTGTGCCACAGTGGAAGTTTGAACTTCAAGAAAACTCCGTCTCTCATGAATAAAACAAAAAGTTATTCTTTCTTCATGTTCAAATTAAATGATGAGAAAAGAAAAACCCCAATGTAAAATAAGAGCTGGAAAGATAGGAAAAAGTTTTGAAATGGGAAAGAACATTTACTTAACATACCAATTTGGAAGAAGTGCAGAATGAGGTGGCACTTCTGCTTTATTTATTGTTCAGGCTTGTACATTTTCTTTCAATTCTTTGCCTTTGTGTTGGTTAAAACAGAGTTATCTGTGTGTATAAATAAGAATAACAGGAGAAGAAAACCTCACCATTAAACTCATACAATGACTGAATTTGGAATACGTGCTGAGAACAAAAACGAAGCAATTCTTAAAACCAGGATGATCTGGGGGTCCTGGTGGACAACAAGTTATCCATTGTGGCTAAGAAGGCCAATGGAATCCTGGGGTGCATTAGGATGAGCATTGCCACCAGGTCGAGGGAGGTGATCCTGCCCCTCTACTCAGCCCTGGTGAGACCAATCTGGAGTGCTGCATCCAGTTCTGGACACCTCAGTACAACAGCCCCTGGAACAGCTCCAGTGGAGGGCAATAAAGGTGATGAGGGTGCAGGAGCATCTCTTAAGAGGGCAAGCTGGGACTACTGGGCCTGTTCAGCCTCAAGGGGAGATGACTGAGAGGGGACCTCATCAATATTTGTAAGTATCTGAAGGGAGGGTGTCAGAGGATGCAGCCGAGCTCAAGTGTATTTTTTTAACAAATAATCTGTGATTAGTATATGCTCCTATCTCAAATATCCAACTCAAACCAACTACAAAACTGAGTAACACTTAGTCAGTGTAGACATCACTGTGACATAAACCCTAGTAGAACTCAAATCCAATGTACTTTCAGGAGATTAAAATGGTAAATAGAGGTTATCAAGATAAATCCATGAGGTAGAGAGCAGAAAGTGATTACATTTAATTCATGCACTAAATCCACATCTTCAGGGATTTGAACTGCTGTTGGTTGGTTTGGAAAGTGGTTCTGTGTACAGCAACACAGGCAGATTTGAAGGACAATGAAGCGACTCCTGCTTTCTTTCAGTAGGGCATCACAGCTCAGGAACATTTACTCAGTCTCAAGTTGAAAGACTGAACAGTTGTCTTAATAGCTAGGTTGGAAACTGCCCAGTAAATGAGCCATATTTTGGACACAAAATCCATGAACACTGAGTGTACCTATGGATTATGCCTCTCCATATGTCAAAAGAGCTGAAAATCTGCAAACTCAATTTACTGATAATGATTATATAGCCAGAGTTCTCGTTAAGTAAATACCAGTTAATATTTTGTTTCTGAGATAACTGTTTGTGCATATGGAATGGTTTTATGAGCCTCCTGGGGAGAAAACTATAGACAAAGTAATAAGAGTTCTCGAAGCAACGTGTTTCATTTATACATGTGTATCAGTCTTGGGTTATAGGCAATCAAACAACAGACATTTTACCTGTAGCTCAAGCCAATGAAATTCAGAGATTCTGGAAACAGTCCTCACAGAATTCAATGTGCAGTGGAAAGTCCCTTGCTATTCTGATAATTCACATATTTCCAACTCAAGTCCAAACTGCAAAGAAACAGGAATGTGTCACAAAGGGCATTCACTCCCGCACGCCCTACCAAACAAGTGCCTGAAGTGCTTCAGGTTACCTTTAAAGTGCAAGGTACTTAAGTTTAAAATAAATACAAAAAATTACATAGAAATGATGGCATCATAACAAAATCTTTCTTGAATTACCATTCCTGAAATTTGTGTCTCTGTGTGTCTTTATATTAGCTTTCTCCTACGGCATGCTCTTTATTAAGCAGTACCTCAATATCTGTTTTTGTGACTAGCTACCAAAACTGGGGGGTCATAGAAACAAAGATTGCTCCATAATCAATTTGCTTCCAATTGCCGTCTTTCTTTGAAGCAATAACTTCAAAATTTAACTTACTCTTTGCTTTCTCTTTTAAGGAAAAATGTATTTGGACTCTATGTATTTGTCAAATAATTGGTCTGGAATTTAAAATGGAAACCTGTTGGGTTACAGGCTATAAAATACACCCTATACCTGCAGGTAGGTATTTAAATTGGTGTTATAACAGTAGAGTGTACTTCAATGCTGGTTAGGCTGCCTCAGAATTGCTCTATTGCTAATATTTTCAGCAGGTCTCGAATATTGCAGAAAGATGGCTTAATGAATTCATGGAGGCAACTTAGACCAAAGTCTGAATAATTTATTGACAGCCACTATGAGAAAAGTGTGTAAGCAACCCTGAAACTGCTTGCATCCTTCTAGGGAAAAAGGCATGGTTTGAACCACCTTCACCCTAAAAATGACAATGCATAAAGATTTTCATACACAACAGTTATACGCTGTGAACTAGATTATTGAGGTAGTTCTGTGGACAAAACTCTAATCTATCAAAATAGAAGGTATCCATAACAAAAAGTAGTGATATCCACTCTATGAGAAATTACACTCTTTTTCCCAACATAAAATGTAAACCATTGTAATTTGGATTTTGCAGAAATATTTGTCTAGTTGTTTGTTGTCAAGAAAATTCAATGAAAATATAGAAAATTTAATTGAAATAGATATTCAAAATTAATTTTGCCAATTAATTCAGTGTAGTTAACCATGTGTTTGTGGGAGGAAAAAGAACATCAAAAGGTATGTACAAGCATCATTTCTCATATAATCAAATTTTAAGTAAACTTTTAAAATGAATATGTTTCCATGTTGCTTGGTTCCTACAAAATGAGCATTACTTACCACTTGGACCAGTTTACCTATGAGTTTGATATATTTCCTGTCAGTCTTGAGTAGTCAGGCTTTTCGAAGGTCTGTGGATTGTCTTCAAATCCAGTGGCTACAGGAATTTATTCAGAGTAGCTCCCCACTCTTTTATGTGCTGAACTTGCGACATCACATTGGGTAGAACAAAGGGCTCTTGCTTGCAAAATTGCCCAGCTGAGCTTAGAAGAAGATTTATTACAGTTTCCACTTCAGTGAGGATAAAAACTTGCATTCCCACTGCTCCCACTGCCCTAAGATCCCTATGCCATGCTTCTCCTTTTGTTTCTTTAAAGGTAGCTATGAAGCAAACTGTGTCTAAGCATGTGGTATCTAGGTTCATAATGATCCTTACTGACACTAAAGCTTTTACATGCCTTATTCCTGACAGGAAGGAATTTTACCTTAGCAATTTCTTTACCAATTTCACATGCTTGCTTCTCAACATTGAAAAATATCCCAAAACCCCAAATGAAGAAAAATTCTATTTATATTGCCTGAACCTTGGAACGTGGATTCATTTGTATCACCTACAGATAGGTGCTAGAGACCTGCAGTAGGATGTATATTTGATCAATGGTTTTCAGGCAAGAATACAAACTAGGAAGAAAATAACATGAGTTAAGTAGGAAATTTATTAGGATTAAATTTTGTTGAAATACCATTTATTTGGGATTTAAGATGGGATTTAACTGTGACTTTGGTCTTCACAAAGGCTCGACACTGCATCAGCGTTGAAAAGAGAAAGAACAATGCAAGTTCTCCTACGTGCTTTGATGTTGCCTTCCATGTGAAAGAGCTGATGGGTCTCTTACTTCTATAAAGAATCATTGTATTTGAGCAGATTGCACATATGCTCTGCCATGTCTCATGTAGGATGAATTCTGTTCCCTCTGTATTTCAAAGAGACTTGTTTTTAAATGATTTTATCGTTCCATGTTGCAAGACTTTCACACTTCCTGGAATATATGTGTTTGTCCTAATCAATCAGTCAGGTTTGTTACCAATTTACAGAGGAAAAATACATGTCTGAAAACACCATGTAAAAATGATATGAAAATTATGTGACCCTTTTGTAAAATTTAATCTATTTCATTATTTTGACCTCCTACTCCTTGGAGTATTATCGGAAGGGTTCAGAAACTGGAAAAGAACAACTGTAAAAGGAAAGAAATGGAAATAAAAATCATCACTAGCTAAGATGCTGAATGTCTGATTTAGATATTAAAGCAAGCTTAATTGTTGTTTTAGGTGGTGTTTGCAATAACTGGCTACTGGATGACAGAATCTCCAGGCAGCATTGCCGATGGAAATTAAAAGTATTAGTTTAGGCCATTCACATTCTAGGATGTTTAAAGGATTCACACACTAGTACAGTCTAGTAGGACCTGGGAAGCACTCTGCAATAAATTTCTCACAAGTGTCCCACCATGAATATCCAAATATTGATTAAAATCATATATTTGCAACCATTAGTGTCTTCCAATCAAGACATTTTTCATTGCAAGTGAAAAGCAGATTGTCTGTTCTTTGAACTGAGCAGATTTGTCTTTTAAAGTATCAGACAGACTAAAGGACTCCTCACAATCAATCTCACCGATGTAGTGTATGTCACAGTCGATACCAACCAGGGTTCCTGCTAATCCCTACTGGCTACAGAATCCCAGCTACAGAGCATTTCTCATTCAGAGGTGCATTTCCAATAAAGCATCAGTTTTGATTAAACATAACTGTATTTTAAAAAACCCCACTGAGTAGTTATACGTTTGCTTTTGTGGGTGATGGAGTGAGCAGTGTCAGAAGGGAAGTTGTCTGTTATTTTTTTCCCTCTTTGTGAGTCTAGTGAAATGCGGTTCTAATTTTAAAAAAAAAAATCCCATCAGAAACTGGAAAAACAAAAAGTTTGATTCTCACCTAATTAAAAAGCTCTTTCTCTTGAAATTACAAAATCATCTCCAAAAAAACAAACCCCTAAAACTTCCAAAAAACCCCCAAACCAAACCAACAAAACAGAAAGGGGAAAAAAACACCCAAAAAACCCTAATCCACAAAAAATACAAAAAAATATAAAATACATTTTTATATAAAATATGTAACACGTAAATATAAGCTAGACAGGGTATGGGTCAGTGTTTTCAGTTCAGATTTTGGAATAGCAAATTTGCACTGCAGAGGGTAACTGAAGCAGTCATCGTTATTGCATCATTTAATTATTCTATAATATTATAATGTAGAAAACACTAAATCAATACATAGATATTTGTCTCTATGAAAATTAAAATATTCACTTACAAACAGTAAAATTTTCATTGTTAATAGTAATTAGGAAAAAGAAATTCCCATGGGTCAAATATATAAAATTTCAGGAGTTCCCTCACTCTCTTCTGCTTATTTTCTACAGGTTGATTACATGACAACTGAAACCCATCTAATCTTCATGATGTAATAACTCTATTCAAGCAATAAACTAATGTTTATGACTTATCCATATTGCTGTGGGATTCCCAGCACGCAGTAATTGTGGAGGCAATGATGATGATTTGTATGTGTGATGCTCGTTGTAAGCTGTTCTAGCAATGTGCAGCCTTTCATCCCCTGACCAAAATCCTGCATCACAATTCCTAACCTTTCAAGTGCGTATTTTCACAGAGGTTTCAGCATTTTTTATTTCACTGGATGGGATCAGTATTACTGAGGTCTGTGTGTGTCCCCTCAACCGTCACTAGGATATCGGCAGTAATTGCTTCTTAACCTGATACAAGTATTACTTCCTTAACTTACAGATTTAGCAGTACAGGATGTAGTTAGTACCAGGCAGACTCAAAAATCACAGACCTACACATTGCTCTTTTAGCTCTGATTTTCCAGGTTTGAAAGCCAAACTTGATAAATTTGAAAACAATAGAGTTCCCTGGGGATGACTGTATATTTCATATTCACGAAAAGTTTTCTTGCTAGTGAACACATGCAATGTATGTTTGTCCTGTTTTGGGGTTTGAGATGTAGCTCCCTTCATGAAAGATTCTGACATCTTCTGCTAGATAAATTTATGACAACAGTTGTTAACTCTTGATTTCATCCTTCTTGTAAAATGTCACTCAAGAACCATCGTTTAGCAATTACCTTTGTTTGTTGCATGTATCTATTCTCTATTCTTTCTCCTCTCCCTTAGACCTCTTTGAAGCTGATGCAAGAGCAGAAATCTGTTTTATCTCATTCTTATATGTATTTGAAGGACTCATTTTTTTCTTGAACTAGGACAGAGGCCAATATTAGATATTAGGAAGAAATTCTTTATTGTGACATTGACAAGGCACTGGAATGGTTGCCCTGGAATGGTTGCCCAGAGAAGTTGTGGATGCCCCATCCCTGGAAGTGTTTGAGGCCAGGCTGGATGGGACTTGGAGCAACCTGGTTTAGTGGAAGGTGTCCCTGCTCATGGCCAGAGGATTGTAACTGGATGATCATTACAGTCCCTTCTAACCCAAACCATCCTATAATTATATGATTTGTGTTCTGAACACCAAAGATTTCTTGTATGTACCAGGCCACTAGGAAATATCCAGTACAATTGCCCATGTCCAGGAGGTAGGAATTGGTGTGTATCTACATATGTGCAGATGTCAGGATCTTTTAGATTCATACACAATCTCTTGTTTGATCTGTGGTTCTGTGATTCAGTAAAAAACTAACAAATTTATTGCAGAAAACTCATATGGAGCATCTTTCTTCTCTTGCAGCTAATCTCAACATTTGTTGCAATCATTCAAGTCTGTTCCTGTTGGACACCTATCCTGATGTTGTAGAACAAGACTGTGCTGGTTTAAAACCCAACAGGAAAATTAAACTCACTCAAGCTTTCCACTTTCAATAGTGGAGAAACAACCAGGAGAAATTATAACCTGGAGTTACAATTTACTGAAAAATTGCAATAACCATAATAATATTAACAAGACAGTGTAAAAAACAGGGAATGTTTTACCCACAAAAAGGATATTCACCACCCAACAAACAAAAATACTTCCCAAAGAGGGGCTGTGTCCCTCTGCCGTGGCAGTAGCAGCAGCAGTGGCAGCAGTGGCAGCGTCTCTGGTCCCAGTCCCAGTCCAGCACACACCCTCTTGCAAGCCCGACAAAAGATGGAATCCCTTCTCCTTCTAGTCCCTAGATTCCTCCTGTCGTGGTATGGGTGGCATGGAATTAAACAGTGCTAGAAATTACACCTTTTTTCTCTATAGCCATCACCTAGATGATTCTAAAGATTTCTGGATATTTATTTATTCTGACCTGCACCAAACTAGAAATGTTTTTCATTTCAGGTGATACACTTTTCCTTTTCATTTATTTTTTTTTATAAGAGAATCCTACAACTTTTCTATCTTGTTATCTACTGAAAGAAAAGTTTACTTTTTTGTTTATTAAATCTATTCTGGTTATAAATCAGATTGAAACATTCTCTTTTATTTTTAATCTAAAAAAGTCAGCTCTACTAAAGAACAGTCTTTTAAGAACTGGGATTCGTGCCTTTACTCTGATACTGAGAACTGTTGAAGATATTATTATTCATAAAGGTGTTGAGACTTTGCAGGGTGCAAGCCTGCAATTTGATATGTGTTTGTACTAAATGAAGTCTACAGCTTACATCAAATCATACTTTTCCTGTAAAAAATATACTTGAGGGGTTAAAGCTAATGTGACAGTTTCCAGCGTTTATTTGGTCATATTAGAAATTCAACAAGAACGCTAGGAGACCTCACAAAATGTAATCCACTTTGGTTCATTTATTGCTTTGAAGGCTCAACGAGGTCATTAAAAACCAGCATGGATTCTGGGCATACAAACTTTTCCCATTCTTCAGTAAGTGTACCTCAAGGGCCTTTCCATACCCTGGTACTTTCTGACAAATCCATTCAAATTGCTTCTGTGAGACAGATGTCTCTGTTCGTGCCTTCATCAGCAAAAGCAGTGTTGTATTTTAGTTACTGCTGCTGCCAGCATCAGTATTCACAGAGGAGGAAGAGAAGAGTTTTTATGAGAGAAGAGTAGATTTCTGAAGTCAAGGAATGCCATTAGAAAGTGCACTTAAGTTTGTCTGAGCTCTCTGGAAGGTGAATCTTATAGCATTACATGCAATGCCTGTTAAGTCTAAGGGACCAAAGACTGACATGCCTTTGAAAGTTGAATTATTTAGAATGACACTTGTTAGAGATATATATGCTAATAGCACTGCCCGAGAAACAATTCCCTGAAAATAACAATAATCTGAATTCATCTCATGAGCCTATTCAATAATGGGAAGATTAAGATGACGTTGAGAACATTATGAATCTCAGTATTAGCTTGCTTTGCTGATTCCCTGAAAGGGTCTTATTCTTTCTCAACCTGCTAGTGAAATTGCTGAAATCAGAATTACCTCCGATTTTTTAAATTAATGTTTACTGAGAAAGTTAGTGTTTATTTTCTTCACCGCAGCTGCAGAATACATGAATAATGCAGTATTAGAAAAATATAAATCATACTGCAGCCAGTTAAAATTATGCTCCTGTTAAAAATGTAAAGCAAAAAGGACTCAATTAGGTATGTATGATTGTGTGTACAGGTGAGGGATTAAAGAGAAAAAATGCACTTTTTGAAAGTGAAAAAAAATTTGACCAGACACATCCAGGGATGAGTATTGTCAAGCTGCTCACTTGTCCTGTTTGAAAAGGGGCCATACTTTATAATTGGAAGGATTAAGTTTCATTTCATTAAATAACTGAAAACTCAAAAGCTATTTGTATAGAATAATATAGGTCTATCCTTGAAAATATAAAACCTTGACATAATAATTTCTGATTTAGACTGCCAGGAGTTTATTCTGTCTTGATTAGTCATTGGTTTTGTTTGGTTTTGGGTTTTTTTTAAATTTGTGCTGATACAAAGCTTTATGTCAATACTAAGTTGTGTGTGTTTTGTTGGCAGTTGAAAGGTCAAAACCCCAAAACTCAACAGATTTTTTTTCTTAAAGTGTTATTAATTCTGACAATTATCTCATTGTTGCATTGCAGATGGTCATAAATGCAGCCAACATTTGGTAACAAATCACCTTGACTGAAATCACAAAGCAAACATTATTTTTACTTAAAAAGTACGTCTCTGCTTTTATACTCTTAGCTGACACCTACAGAAATGTGAGCAAAATGATGAAGAAAATTATACTGACCAGTCTGCCAGACTATTTGGAATCTTCATTCCCTTGTTTTCTCCTTCTAAGCAGATTCCCACACCTGTTACCAGACTTGTGCCTGTCAAAAACAATAAGCAATTTTTAAAAGCAAATGGTTTTAATTGTTAAAAAAATTCCTCAAGGCAAGACCTTAGAGAATCCTACTCAGCGTCCAGCTGGTCATCCAAAATCTATTTGCTGATGTAGTGCATGAGCAAGAGGTTCTTTTGCATGCAGTGTCTGAAAGCCGCTTGCTCGTTTTGGCCTCCTTTTTTGGAATCAGGAACACCTGTCATACACCAAGTGGTAAATTTACTACCTGATACTGAGAAGCTGTTTATTTTAATTATATGACAACATTACTGGAAAGAAATGAAACTCCTACTATTTCAGCTGGCTCTTGTAGTTTCTCTGCATTCATAATTTTGACTGGCACGCTGAACAAAAAGTTTTTCTCAAAAGCATAAATCAAAATTGTCACACATTTTGCAAAAGTATGAACACCTCTTAAGGCATTCGTTGAATCCAAAATAATGTCAAGATGATGACTGTGGTTTTTAAAACTCTTTAAACTCCCATAAATATCAGTAAAGGAGTCCAGTCATTAGTAATCTGCAAAATTAAATTTCAAAAGTAGTATTCCTATCTATTTTAAAATAATGGTAAATACATGGGTTTATTGTTTACAGATAAAGAATTACATATACATACATACATACATATATATATATGTGTGTGTGTGTGTGTGTGCTAAAAATATTTCATACAACCTGAGAATGATCGTATTGCATTTTTAATTTCTGCCTAAAATATACTTCAAGTAAAATTCTCTTAAATAGTTTATCACTGGCTAGGAGAAAACATTTCTCTCCTCTTCCTATCTCTTCTTTTAGTAATTTCTTGTCTAGTACTTTTCAAAAGTTAAAAACAGAATGTGTGGAAGATCCAAAATATGTCATTCTCAAATGTCACGAGGAAGTAACTTATGCCCAATGTTTTTTCACAACGACAGAAACTAAGCACCCTCGGGTACGTAAGGTTCTGTTAGATGCACTGTCCAGCTTCCACAAAGTGAGTGCCTTAGATATATTTAACATTCCATGTGGAAGTTCTATGTTCTAGAAGATGCTCCAGACAACAGCTGCTATGAGCTCTATGCTAAATAACTCACTTTTGCAGACTACTATGAGAACCAGGAGGGTTTCATAGTAGTCTGCGAGTAAATAAGTGAGTTATTAGTTAGTTTACTCGCAACTAACTTGCAGACTACTATGAAAACCAGGAGGGAGCTGATGTTGCTTTCTGCTAACTGCTCATAGCTACAAGCTAAGAATATGTATGGCAGACACTAAAAAGGCTACTGAATACAGTAAAACCTTTGCTGCTTCAACTGCTTCATAGTAGTTCCATTTCCAATTGCCTTAATAGAATTTTTTGTCTTACTGTGCATTTGTAATGGATAATTCTGTTTAGAGAGTGAGGAAAGGGTATGGCAGCTGTTGAAGGGATTGCTTACATACTGTACTAGAGGAATGATATTGTGCTGCCATTCTTGGGGATCTGTGTAAGCAGAAGGAGTGGGCCAAGAGTAACATTTCAAGTTCAACAGGGAGAGAAAAAGGCCAAGTCCTGCCCCAGGCAGGAAGCAGCCTGTGCAGGATGGTGCCTGTGTGGCTGAGGGCAGCTCAGGGAGGGACTGGGGATCTTGGTAAATGCACACTGACTGTTGTGGTGTGCCCTGGTTGCAGAGACAGCCAACGGTGCCCTGGGAGGTACTCACTGGAGCACAGCCAGACATGGAGAGGAGGGATTTTCCCCTTATACCCAGCACATCTATCATGCCACATCCAGTGCTGGGACTCAATTCCAGGAAAGTTATCAACAGGTCCCTGCTATCCATGGTTCCTAATCCCCCTTGGCCTCTAGGGTCAGAGACTGGGGCACGTGCCCTGTGAAGAGAGGCCTGGAGGCTTGCTTGGCCTGGAGAAGATATTACTTTAGGGGAACTAACAGCAGTGTGCCAGGATCTACAAAGTGCTCTCAAGAAGACAGAGCCCGGCATTTCACAGCACTGTGTCCTGGGAGGATGAGAGACACGTGGCACAGTGAGTTCTACTGGATATGAGGAGAAACTTTTCACCACTGGTACAGTCAAATATTGACCAGAGATGAGTTGCCCGGCAGGGTTGTACACTCTCTTGTTCTGAAGTTTTTCAAACACTGATTGATTTATGATCTCTGTTACTTACTCAAACCTGACCTTCTTTGAGTAATAGGTTGAACTAAAGTCTTTCTGAGATACCTTCCATCTAGAAATATCCCAGGAAAATTCAAAGTCTTTTGCAATGTTCCATATTCCTAGAATATTTCGAGACATGAGAAGCAACGGATGCCAGGAAATTCTGCTACAAATGTCACCTCTCAAACAGAAGCTGATGATTCTGCTTCAGTTGCTTATGCTGACTACTTGTAAGTGTTCTGACTACTTCCACTGAAATTAGTATGGTTACTGTCAGGATAAGATATAACCAGTGAGAAAAATGGCAGGTCTAAGATGTCAGTGTCGGCTAAGCCTTGACAGGCTTATCATTTCCTCTTCAATTGTGAATTAAATGTCAATAGCACACTCACTCTTAACAAAGCAAACTAATTTGCTAACTTTAAATTTGAATAATACCTAATATTTGACAGGAAAAAATACTGTTGCTTCTTGTGGTTTTTTCATTATTTAGAATCTGATCTATAGTACAGAAGTACAGCTAAACTGAACAATATGTAAATTGTAATTATGATGCCAATTAGACCTATTCTTATTTAATAAGTTTTATATCATTATGTGATTATATATATCATATATGATTATATGTTTCATAAAGTTAAATTATGCTACAGATATATAAAATTCATCAGGAAACTCTCCCATATTAATGTGCATCATAAATTAACTTGAACCACATGTTCACTAGACTACAATCTTCCTGATTAATATTTGCCATGCAAACTGCAATATGCTGGTGAATAATGAGTCTTACTGATTGATTGTATGAATGACATGAATAACTTAACAAACTGATAAGAAATTGTATAAAGAATTTACAACTCAAAATTAATGTCTGCTACAATAAATGTGTGTTCAAGAGGAAAGAGAAAAGACTGTCCAGTGTTGGATCATTCTTCTGGCTTTTCCACTTCTGTTTTACTAAGTGTAAGGATTTCAGGTGCTCGGTTTAGTTCTCATATTACACAAGAAACAGCTTTTTTATAAGGTCTATGTTAAAATGAAGTAATATTGAAGCATTGAAGGTATAGTGAAATCCTGTGGGAGGATTTTACAAGTGTTGATTGCCTGATATATTTAGTTTGAAATACAGCGGATTTATGTTATAAAATCCACAGAGTCTAAACATCTAAATTCAATCTGAAACTGCTTAGAAGGACAGGATCACACTCTTACAATATTAGCCTTATTGATTCCATCACATTAGAAAAGTTCAGGAGGCTATGTAGAACAATTCAGGTAATTTATAATGTCTGGTATTCAGTCTGCTGAATTTATAATGTCTGCTTTATCTAAAGCATGCCAGCATAAAAGACCCCTAAAATAAAAAAGAAGATCCTTTTTTCTACTGGTTTTATTAAGGTGTGAAGTCTCGAAGATGGTGGTGCAGTCTCTCTCTCCCTCCTGTGTGGCAGGCTACAGGCTGTATTGGCCTTTAGCAGGTGAGCATATAAGTTTTCCCATCTCCCTCCTCCTGAGCAGTAAATCTGTACCTGTCTGTATAGAGGAAATGAGATTGGTACAGTCTTGGATGAACTCTGAAAGTGAGTTTAAAACAATTGCTTATTTATTAGGCTTTCTTATGCTGACCTCAATATTAAAGCATTTTTGCTACAGTTAAGACTGCAGTTTGACCATGTGCCTTCCAGAAGCTGAATCCTGTGATTCCTGAGAAACCTATAAATGTTTCAAGGAGAGGAATGATATCGTCAGCAGTGTTCACTGCATTATGTCTTAAATGCATGGATACTCCTTTTGATACAGCCATCTGCACTGGAAGGGATGTTTATCCTCACACTCAACACTGAGAGCACTGGTGCTGTCTCTGCCATGAATATCTCCCTAAAATCCTCCCAAGGGTTGTCCTCAATGCCCATGAGAAAGACACATCATACATGCACTTTTTGCATTCTTTCAAAAGTAGAATCCAAATACTTATAGCGTCCTTCTATATCAGAAAGGGAACTCACTTCATGTCATAATATCACTACACGATCACCCTTTATGATCTGTCATCCTTTATTGTTGAGGAGTGCAGCAGCTGGAGCAGGTGATTTCACAGGGGAAATTTGTTCAATTGTCATAGTTTAAATTGAATCAACAGTGAAGAGATTTACTGCCACGCAGTTAATTGGTAATCAGTGAACTATGTTGGGGGTCAGTATCATAATTGCAACAGACACACCATTGTCCTAGACACTTACAAAATGCCTGCACATATGTACAAATTTTGAAACAACCTTCTCTAACTGATCTTTAAGAGAGCTGTTATCACACACACATGCCCACCCTACGTCAGAGGACATGGGCACAAACTCCAGCACAAACTCCAACTCTCCACACAGCCTCCTGCAGCCCTTCAATGCACACACACGTGATGAGCACAGCCCACGAGGTGATATACGTACAGAGGTGTGGATCATACACACTGAGGCGTGCATCCCTCCCTGCTGCGCTCTGGCACATTCATGCCTCCAGCAGGAAGCCACTCCATCAGACATGGACAAATGCCAGCAGGGTGACACCTAGCAATGTCATATCAGATTTTCATTGCTGTTCTGTCATCCTCTCCTTTGTCTCCACCATTGCAAATTATTATGCTCATTTTGTAATTCTCAAGTCGACTCTTTCTTTGTTTCCAAAAGTTTACAATATCCCCCTTGTCACCGTGTAATTTGTTTTACTGCTGGTTGTTTTCTTCCTCTTTAGTGCCACTAGGTTTGGGGAAAATGCCCTCCTGGGTAGTTCTAGATGGTTCACTCAACCACATACTTGGCACACAGGTTCCTCTCTTACCAACTGCTGCTATCCAGGCCATTTAGCACAGAGCTGGGACTATGTAAGTTAATCTCTTGTGACATTTTTGTCACTGATTATAGTCCTGTGTCCTCATTCAGCACACCTGCCGGAAGTTTGCTACCCCTGACATAAGCTCTTAATATAATTCTTTAGTTATGTGCTCTGTTATCAATGTCATCACAGCCCTGCTTTATGTTGGCTCACAAAAGCATAAGATTCATGACATCAGTTGAGACCAAAGGTCTCTGTGTTCAGCAGCAGTTGTCAACAGCAGATGCTTAAGGAAAAATATGGAAAATGTACTGATTTTTCTTGAAAACCCTCTCCCAGCCTCCAACATTTGTGGCTCAGAGATATCCTAAGTTATAAAAAACAATTTTATCCTGACATATCTCAGTCAATTTCTCTGCATGTCTTGATTCATGCAGTATGTGTTCTCTGTGTGAAGAGGCATTTAGTAGAATCAGGGAAACCTTTAGGCCAGAAGTTCTTTGGCCCTTGGGTTCCATGATTTTACTTTTTATTTCTAGATATGGTTTTCCTAATAGTCAATTCTTTAGGATGAATTGTGCTGCAGTTTAGTAATGGTACATATAAGCGATGGCTTTTCTTCTTGTAGTTTCTGGTGGCTCAGGCCGGGAAAGGTTGTTTGCAATGGATCTCCTTTTCCAGTCCCATCTTTTGTCCTGGTGTCATGCGGAGGAGCTGTGCAGAGATAGCAAAGGTGTAGATTTTCCTATCAGACAGGTCAACAGAGCAGAGTTAGCTTTATTTTAGGTCTTATAACATAATAACAGCAATTAATGTAATGATGACAATACCAGGAATAACAGTTATAATAATGTGCCTTTGTTAGATTAACTATTTCTGTGGTTTATACTACATTACAGTGGATATTATAGTATTATTGTAATTCTTTAAATCCAAAAAGCAAGTCATTCTGGATCCATCAGGATGAATTTACTTAGGAATCTGACATTGTATTCACTTTAAATCAATTGAAATTACAAATAAGGGGGTTTGCTTATTATTTTTTAAAGTTAGGTGAACACATGAGATTCATAATATATATATATATATAGATACACTCTAAAATATATAGTGATTCTTAACGTCTGAGTTGCCTCCAAGGGATTAAGCTAAATAAGGTAGACCACTTAGAATAAAAATTGAGAAATTAGAACTGAAACTTGAGACTAAGTCCATTTATTTCCTATCTGAGATGTCGAATGGCTACAGTTTGACCCTGTGTTGTGTTTAAGAACTTTACATCAACATTTACTTCATGAATGCAGGTTAATATAAAAAAAATTATGAGAAGAAATGTTTATCATGCTAAAAATGCAAATACTGTAAGCTTCTTATAAGCAATGCCTTACTACTGCATTTTAACCACAGTCAGAAACTAAATATCGTGCAGCTGCTCACTCCCTCCCAACCCCATCCACCTGGGATAGGAAACAGAATCAGGAAAAGAAAAAATTCATGAATTGATGTAAGAACGGTTTAATATTTTAAATAAACTAAATAATAATAATAATAATAATAATAACTATTATTATTATT
>VYZT01030596.1:0-11536 GCA_013400735.1 Pomatostomus ruficeps | reverse complement strand
GTACAACATCCAATAGGGGAGCACTGCGGGGTTTGAATTTGGCGGGCTGTGTGTAGGATTGCACAATACAGAGCCCTCCGGGGGGTGGAGAACCGATACCGAGGGGTGGGAGGAGGGGACATAGCAGAGCCTGGCCATGAGATAGACTGAAACAGGCCAGAGCACACCACAACACATCCCCGCTGGAACTTCTTCACAGAACTAATTCTAAACAAATCCCTGTGTATCCAATAATGTTAAACAGCTGAAGCAATAAAAGGTGAGGAGAGAATTTGAAGGGAATTTTTTTGCAAGTAAGTGCAGGCCAGTATCTAACACAGGAGAGTGGCTTATTTATTTATTTATTTATTTATTTATTTATTTATTTATTTACCTTGGTAGTTCTGAAGTGTCTGCATTTTCCTTCATCACAGGGACTGTTATGCATCTTAAAACTGAGTGCCTGACAGAAGGGAGACAGATCTTAGAACACTGAGAGTGAAACAAGTACAAATTTAAAAATTAAAACCTGACAACAAGTCCTTAGAGAGAAAAATGTTCATCTGCTTCTTGGAATCAGCCGTGGAAGTCATTTTTTGAACACCAAAAATGTGGAATATGAGGCACTACCTGGCTGAGTGAATTGCCAGCATACATACCCTATAGTCATCATGGATAAGACTTAGTTCTCTGAGATGGTCTTCATACCCGCAAGAATTCTTGTTACACTTTTAAAAAACCTTTCCTTAAAACAATAAATAAGTCAAATAAATGTGGCATATCACTGCAGTATAAAATTCAATCTGGCACTCAAGATTACTGACTGATTCTGACAGGGGATGAAATTAGGCAAGAAACTTCCTTTTTAATATATTTCATAGGTTTGAAATAGGAAATAATAATGCTCATTTTCCCTTTTAAGCTATTTTGAAATTTCGTTTAAGATCACGGTATAAAGGTATAATGTGGAAAAGCCTTCTTTGTGAAATCCTTTTCCATTTCTGAAAAAATTTCTTGGCATTAATCAACACAATGCTCTGGGAATATGTGCAAGAACATAATTCAATTCCTTGTTGTACTGCATAAATCTAAGATGATGATTTAAGGCAGCTCAGAGGCATTTTCACTTTTAATTTTTCACATTCCCTTAGTACAGGTTCTTCCTGAGTAATTTCCGTACTGTGTAGATTGTTAAAACTATTAAAGTTTTGCTTGCAGTTGCCTATATTTCCATCAGAAAGTCTTGCCGATCATACAGCCATAGAAAGCTACATCAAAGAGTAATAATAATCAAATAAACTAAAATTTCTCCATAGATCATCCCCCAATTAAATGTGACCCTATGATTTTCTTGTGGAAAAAGAAACAAAAGTTTGGCCAATTCTCATTAAAACATTGTAATTAGTTAGCCTTTGGTTAATGAACCTTAATATTTCTTATCTTCATTATTCAGTAGATCAGATAATTTTTTACAGTATCGAGTAGTGGTATTTCTTCATAAAACCCGATCCCTATAAATATACAAAGTTGGCACCGCTATTTCAGACAATCATTCTGATAAATAGAGAATTTAGCAATTCAGTGATGCTAGACTCAGGTTCCCTTCAGAATATTTTAAGTTTAGCCTACCAGCCCACTCAGAATGTTTGAAGTTTATTCATTGGGCTGTTGTGTGATTGCTGTGCATGCTTCCCCTTTTGAAACTGAAAGAAGAATGGTTTTGATGAATTTTTGGATAAATTTTTTCATGGCATGCAGGGTAAGTTGTAGTTTGAAGAGAGAACAAGGTATATATTATTGTACTGAACTTTAAGGCAATTTAGCTCTCCTGATAATACTTGATAAAAGAAAGCTTCTTTTTGTATTCAGTTAATTTATTCTGCATTAATATTGATAGTAGACAGTTTCTAGAATCATACATCAGCTCTGTAAATAAGATTCAGACAGAAGTTAAAAATATAAATCCTGGTGACAGGTTTTCTTTAAGAAATTGCTGGGAGAGGGAGGACTTTCTACTTTTTTGCTGAAATTTCAACTCTGCTAGTAGGTAGTTCATAGCTGTTCAGTATACATATGTGAATATTCAAATATGTGACTGACAGACTGCTATATGAGGTGCATGAGACTTCCAAATATGAGATTTCTTTTTACTCTGTTTTTATTACCTGATAAAATCTAGCATTCTATTATCCATAAAGGCCAATATTACTGCATTAAAAAAGACTGTAAACATCCGTGTTCCTTCTCTAAGACAAGTAATGGAAGAACTTTTGTCACACCATCTCCAGAGTTTCAGTAGAACGATTATGGAAAATATGCTCTCACAGCAGCTGCCATTTGGTTACAATTTGTGCCTTTATCTGGTTAAAAGGCTGAAGGAATACTTTTATGTAGTACTAGAAGGCAAGTCCTGATTTTATTTTTTTTTAATGTTTGTTCTTTGCTGACTACAGCCTAAAATATTCCAAAAATGAGTTAGGCCTGGGTTCCTTCTATTTCTTTTAATGATTTCTCTTTATTGCCAGCTGGGACCCATTTTCTAATTTTCAGTTTGAATGTATCCATGGCCATCTTGATTATATTGGTCTGGTTATAGTGTATTTCAGTTCAAGTATCCATTTTCTTTCATTTGGTTTTAAACACACTAATTAGACAAGAGAAACTGTTCTGATCTACTCTGGGTCATTAGGGAATCCGTCCAATTTAGTTGCCTTTCTCTATACTTGTGCGTATTTAATTTCATCTTTCCCCTTCTATGTGTAATCTGATTTTGCACAGAAACAAATTTCCTGGTAAATAAGGGACGATACTTTTGATTTTTATGGTGATGTTACCTTATCATTCAGATTCTGGATGATGAAAACATGGCCTCATTAGTCCCTTTCCTTTTACTTCCCATGTCACGCCCCAATTACTTTATATCAAAAGCATGAGTGTGTCCAATCTCAGTTCCTTTTTTCTAGTCATCAAGTTGTTCCTGCATGATAATGCATTGCCTGTCACAGTGATGATGCCTCCTGGCATTTTTATCCGATGTAATCAGGAAGCTCCTACTTTTATGACAAAATAATTAATGAAAACATTAATTAAAACAAAGCCAATAGAGGAAAAATAATTTTCCACTCACCACATAGGTTCTACATAAACTAGTAATTGGTTGCTCCTTCATAAATACTTTGGCAAGTACTTATGGGGTGCCTTTTCAAATGTTTTAATGCAGTGCACCAATCTCTTCTATGTCCCTTCTATTGATAGAGCATGAATTTCTGTATTTTTGTCAAGGAAAAATGTTACTATGAGAAGGTGATTGCTGATGTCTACTTTTATCTTCTACATTGCCCTTAGGCGTGTTCCTTGTATGGTCTTTCTTGTTTAATTGCCATTTTCTCTCTGTGGCTGTCACACTTCTCAAAGACAAACAATATGTTCTATCCAGTTAGAATTTTTTAATGCAATTCAAAATGTCAGCTTCTGCCAGACTTGAAAAGACTTTAGTGAACAGAAATTTCGTATTCAGAAAAAATCCTATTTGTTTTGTCAGGCTTTTAAAAATTATTTTAGTGTCTTAGTCTTGCTAAACTCCTTATTAATCTAGATAAATGAGCAAGTTTGTATTACTGCAGTAATGGATACAGGTTTTCTTTAAACAAGCCGACACTTGACAATGTTCCTATCCACTTGAAAATTTTTAATGGATCACTTTTTTATTTTATTTTTTTAGCTGCAGCAGTGAAAAACTTCCACTAAAGTAAATATAGGCACTGAAGGATAACTGTCACGTATTCAAGCAGTAACACACTGCACATAAATGAAACAGTAATTCAGTTTACATGTGGACAATGTACTAAACCCCATTGCATGATTTTCTGGCAAAAAACCTGTAACAGCTGTCACAAATACCCTTGGAGACAGATACCCTAGGGACAAAGCAATACTTTTACGTGAAAATCTTAGCCAAGTAACTAACCAGAATTTACAAGGGATAAGTCTACTGGATACTTTGAAAACATCAATATATTGGCAGTAATGTAGTTTCCAAGTCTTTTAAAGAGTGAGCACTGCAATCCCTGTGCCCATGAAGGTTTTCAGCTCCTCTTGCTGTAAATGTTGTGTGCAAGCTGGCTCACGGTACTTTAGCAAAACATGATTATTTCTTCTCCAGACAATATCAAGAAATCTCTTCACTGTTAAATCACTACAAAAGATTTATGCCCCAATACAAGAAACAGGTTGATTTTCTCTATTTTTTTGCTTCTTGACTTATTGCAGGTTGCCAAGAATGGGATACTCACACACATTTTAGAGTAATATCTGCCCTTTTTTTAGGGGGAATATGGCGATCAAAGGCTCCTGAGGGATGGTCTAGTATACATCACCTCCCAATCAGGTTTAAGAATCACTAGGGTTTTGCTTTGGGTCTAGGTCAGATGTTAGTCTGTCTGTGTCACAGTGCTAGGCCAGCAGAACGAGTAATATGGCACAGAGATCTACCTAGGTTATGAGCTTTCAATTAAAGATATTGAAATTAGCTAAAATTGTAAATGTTTAATTCACTGCCCAATATCAGCTCTCTAGAAGAGAGGTGAGTATCTGTAAAAAAACCTTGTGATATGTTTTTTAATTGTATATAACAATACTTGCTTACTTCTGGGGATGTAAATTAGATTATATAAACCAGGGTTCTATACAGATTAGGTTTAGATTTAATATTTAGCTACAATGTATTGGTATAGTTACAAAAATATTACTTATTCACTCAGCTCAATTCTTTCACACCTTTCCTTGTGCCTGAATTATAAGTTCTTGTCTAAACTATTGTGAAGTCACATTTTGCAATAAAGTTTTTCTCCTCTGTCTAGTAAAATAAAAATAGCTCATAAGTTCCCTATTAAACACAGAACATGGGCCATACGTGTTATACATAAAATAAGATTAAGCACAATGTGCATGAAAACAAATGAGAAAGTGAAATAGAGGAAGGGTGACAGAAGAAAAATCAAAAAAGAAAACTAAAAAGCAAGGGGAAAACCTAGGATACATAGAAGAAATCTTGAAATCAGGACATTTTTCACTGCAATAAAGACATTTTTCTCATTTACAGCATTCATTATCCAAAGCAGACATAATTTCAAACATTAGTAAACTGTTAGCTGAAGTTATTCTCTACATTGGGATGCAGCACAAAATACTGAGCTGACTAAACATACTACAGACTGACAAACTAAATTCAAAACTTTCTTTGAAAAATTATCTATAAAGTTAAATTTGTGTTAGTTTTAAGTCTTAAAAGTGATTCTTCTCCTTACAAACAAAACCTATGCAAATATTTTTTTGATTGATCATTTTCTAAAATTTAATGATGAAACGAGTAATTGTTGTATTCATCTCTTCTCAAAGTTTGTAGTATTTTTGTTATTTTAAAGAATAGGGGAGATGAACTTCAATCAGATTTTTCTGAGAACACATTTAAAATAGTGAGATAAGTAGTAGGTGAAGGTGTAGTAAAAGTGTATTTATAAAAACAGTGATAACTAATGTTTCCAGAACTGACTGTCCTTACGTATTGAATTTGCTTAATAGGAAAACAGTTATAGTTTTCGGGTTTCATCATTTTTATTCCTCTACTCCTGTCTGACAAACTAAATATAAAATTATGAAAACTTACTCTCTTACACTTTACATATTTAATAACAGAACATGATTTTAAGCTTTTACACATTGTATTGGTTATACTACAACCTCTGCTTGATTTCATTATTTTGCAGGACATGTTAGAGGAATGCAACGGTAATTTTCAGTCCTTTTTTACATCTACTCCTGTATTTAGTTATCATTCTTACTCTCCTGGAGCAATGGAGCTCAGCATAAAACCTTTTGTTGACCTTAAAGGATGTTGAATTGGGTATTATAAATGGAGCAGGCTACTTAGATATTTATTTTATTTTCCAGGATATGAGTGTTCCTTGCAACATACAGATATATTTTACGGATGTAGCAAAGATCATAATTCTTGTTCACCAGATGTTACATAAGTATTTTTTCACTGACAAGAGGTAAAGAAAACATCATAACTCTTTGGACAACCAAGCAATTGTCTTTCTAAGTTGTATTTAGAGGCAATTTGGGCAAAAGTATGAGCATTAACCCACACAGAGGACACTACGTAATGAAAATCTAGAGGCAGGAATTGCTTCCTATCTGGTGTTAACTGCAAAGATGAGACCTACAAAGAAGTAACTGAGTAGCATATTGTCATCAGTTCCTAGTCTTTATGATCCATTCCATGTTTCTCCTTAAAAATAGCCCAGCATTATTTAGACACGCAACCAGATAGTCTCAGGTAGTCCTGGCCTCTGAATCTCTAAGACAACACCAGGGCTCTGTTCCATCCACTAAATAACAGCAGCAGCCACTCCAGGTCATAAAGCTCCGTTGACATTTTTGCCAGAAGAAGAATTGTTTGCACCAGAGGGTTAATGCAATTCTTATTTTGCAAAACCATTAGGCTATAAACATTATCCAAGAAAAGGAATAAGAAACTGTTCTTCATTGGTCTAAGGACTCCCAAATTAATGAACCAGGCAAATTATGGTAGCTTTTGTCCCGCTTTGGAAAGTAGCACCAGTTCTTCGGGCAGTCACACATGACTGTGGGGTTGCGACCACCAGAGACCACCAAAGAGACCGCCAGGACAGAAGAATGCATGCGCCAATGAGAGGGAATATATGTTAATGACTTGGGGAAAATGATTATCCTATTTATGTTTCCTCTTGGGAAACCATGAATATATGTGTGTAAAATACAGCATAGAAACAGAAGCTTTTCCTGTACTCAGCATGTTCAATAGGTGGACCTATCCCCCACATATCCAGTGCCACAATAAAAATTCCCTAATACTAAAATTATAGTGTCAGAGAGTCTACTTTCTTGCCGGTTTCAGTAACTACATCACTTTCTTAAACAGTACACACAGTATCAGGAACGGTGTGCCTTTTGGTAACTTTTAGACAGGAAATTTAATCATAGAATCATAGAAAGGTCTGGGTTGGAAGGGACCTTATAGATCATCCAGCTGCAACCCCTCTGGCGTGTGCAGGGACACTCTCCACTAGACCAGGTTGCTCAGAGCCCCATCCAGCCTGGCCTTGAACACTACCAGGGAGGGGCTATGCACAACTTCTCTGGGCAACCTGTTCCAGTGCCTCATCAACTCCACAGTAAAGAATTTGTTCCTAATATCCAGTTCAAATGTGCTTTTTCAGTTTAAAACCGTTCCCCTTTGTGCTATCACTACATGCCCTTGTAAAAAGACCCTCTCTTCTGAATTCGTAGTAGTTATATCATAAAAGAAAATTCTCTATTGAAAAGAAATTATTTCAACAATGGACAAGGCATTGCTAGTATAGAAATATCTCTGACATGAGTGCAATAATGCCAGTCATAACAGATCAGAAGTACCTCCAACAAGAAACTACATCCGTAAGGTTATGAGTTTGGGGTTGGTGGATTATGAGTTAATTTGAGAGGTTATTTTCTGAAACATTTTTTGAACTAGAACATGCAACCATAATTATCTAACTACTTGTCATGATGGTAGTTTATAATCCATCAAAATGCTCTGAGGTTAGGAAGAGCCCCTTGTTTCAAAGGACATTGTATCGTTAAAGAAAAATTAACTGCATTTCACAAATGTAAAGGAAAAAGTGCTATCTTTCCTGCTTGGAAAGGATTGCAACAGAGAATATAAGTGCTATTAACTTTTGCTTAATTACAGAAGGGAGTAGAACACATCAAACTCCTCATCAAACACATTTGAGGAGTTCTGATTTAGTCACAGTATTATACAGCCGTTAGTTCAACTTGGGGAATTATGAACTAGCTGAGAAGACAACAGGGAGCCTTTTCTGGGCTGAGTCAGAGCACAGGAAGCATTTTGGGCAGAAGAGTCCTTTGTACTTCAGTCAGGCCTTCCTCTGATACCACAGTTCCATCTGGAACACCACAGAAATCAAACATTTGCTAAATCATTCAAGGACTGGCTTATAGGAGATCAAAAATGTCTGAAAGTAAGGTATTGCTGGGAAAGCCAATCGTGTGCAGTGAAGTCTCTTGAGAGTTATATGCTTAGAAAGAACATCTGAAAGTATGTTGAATTTGACATATATTTAACTTTGAGAGGGGAAGGACCAACCATGCAAGTGCAGTGATGCAAGAACTAAGCACAGAACGGTATACTTGTACTGTGTGGGTAAGGAGACAAAGCAAAAACAGTTTTCAGTGATATTTCAGGAACAGAGACATTGAGACAACACTATAGCTTGGTCAGAAAAGAATAATGCTGGACCATCCTTGTAGAGCAAAAAGATCGTTGCTGTAGAGCAAAACTACAGGGAACTGCGAAGTTCACTTTTTTTGAAGGTAAGTCAGTTTAGATAATATTTGATATTGAGGATATCAAAAAGAATTTTGAGTGAACGCTATCCTCAGTGGCAATAATTGTATACCTGTGTAACCATTTCAATCCTATACACATTCTTCTTAATGCTCTTAAATATGAAACTCCAAAGCAGAAATAACGCAGATGCAAAGGATGTTTTACATTCCAGTGTAAAATCAGTCACTATGGAAACTACTTGAGTAATGTTAGAGAATATGTTAATAGCAACTCAGAGGGAACATCACATCTTCAATCTCTCCCTATTAAATGTAGTTGCAATATTATTGGAAGCTCTGTTCCTGTAAGAGAGGTTTAATATTTTGATTCATACGAATTACATCACAACATCAATTAAGCTTTAGAAATTTATTTTTTTTTTTTTTGACATTTTCATGGTGTTACACTTCATGAATAATCTGAAAGGTCAGACATTTCTGGTAAAGTCACGGCAGTGTGTTAAATGAGTCTGAACCAGAAAAGAACTACAAATGTAATGTGAAAGCAAAAATTCGCTGTGATTCAGAAGCCAATACAATTTCAGGTAATTCTATTCATTTGACTGGGTCATGCTCTGGACACTAAATTCAGGAGTCTTCAGGTCTTGCATCAGGGTATTTAGTTTAAAATAGTGTTTAGTTATTACAAAAGGTTTCATTAAATCAATTCCTGTGAATTCATACTCAGCTTTTGGCTGCAAATTACCATAATTTTTAAAACACACTTTTTCATATGATCAAATTCAAATTTTTCAGTCTAAGAGAGAAAATTCAAGTCTTTCTTTCTTCTTGACATTTTGGTAGTATTTAGTTCTTAATATGGCAATAAAGAGCAGGGGAGAAAGAAGTGAGCGAAATAAGATTAATTATTAAAACATTCTGACCTTAAAGAGACTTTGCTTTTTTGAAAATTTCTTCTGGGAAAACCAGTTGATTCTACTTAAAAATGTAGTGTTTATGAATCCTAAGTTCAGAAAAAAAGCACACTTTTTAGAGGGTTAAAAATGGGAAACTTAAGAAGCTGATTGCATCTTGAATATCACAAAAAATCTCCAAACTGTCCATTATTTCCCCTTCATCCTTCCACCAAATCTGTTCTGTTTCTAGCTAATAAGATTAGCAATGAACACTGTAGCTTAAAACATTCTAGGGATTTTTTTTAAAAATTACTATTATGTATAAAAGTTAAATTTCCTATTGTATTTTAATTACTTTAAACTTATGTCTCTAAAGTAAAAATAAGCTACAAGTAACAAAATATAGTAAAATTTTCAGGACTACTACAATGGAACAGATTTCTCTGAAATCCCCTGCCAAAATAACAGGGTAGAAATAGCTCAGGAAGACTTCATAGTGGGAGTTTTAGCTACTTTCTGCTGGATGGTATGGAAGATCTGTAATGTTAATAGATTGTTTGATCTCTGAAAATTGAAATATACATTTGAAAACTAGAGAATCCATATGCCTCAGCTTGTAAAATTAGAAATAAAAAGCTAAAATCTTCATCAAACTTGGAACAAAAAGCAGAGTTCACAGTCTTCTTTAGCAGTGTATAGTTCATTTTAAGAAAAGCAAGCAGAACAAAATCATTTATTATTGTGTAAGGTACTTATCCAACTGTTTACAGTACTACAGAAGTATATTCAGCACAGCTGCTTCCCTCATTATAGCCATTCCCTAATTATTTCTACCTTTATGTCAAAAATTCTGTATTTTGGACAAATGCTTTTCCTTACCATCACATTGACTTGTCTACAAGTTGATCTCATGTTTACACAAACACACACACACACACACAAAATCTGGTACATGAGAGAAATAAACTCCTCCCGACTGAAGAATGTTATATGATGTAATTAAACTGCCTCAAAGTAAATTTGGCTTTGATGCTGGGAAGCACACTGAGTGCTTATAGTGCTGAGTGTCCTTTAGTGCCACCTCAACAATTGCAAGATAAAGTGTGACTTGAGTGCCTGCTTAATTAATTTTTTAAAACACGTACTTATTGGCATACTGAGAGTGGCTTTCCTATAATCGACCCAAAAAGTCACTTTTGAAATGCATGAGCGCTTTACTTTTCTTTCAGTCCCCGGATGACACTAACCATATTACTACACTCTTTCTAAGTGCCTAAGTATTCTGACATTTTCAAAGATATATAGAATTGTTCTGTTCTTGAGTTGTTTGCTCACTAAACCCATGCCAGTTTTCAGTGGTATTTTTCTCCTTAAACTCAAGATAACTTTCAGACTGATGTGCTGCTGGCCCGAACAGAACTCCGTAAAGATGGGAAAACAATGCTGAACCAAAGATGAGGGGAGTTAATAGATCTTTTCAAATATTTCACTGAAGATAGGAAGGAATGTAGCCAAAGGGACAGAAAGAGCACTCTACCACAGCTTATTGACTTTTTCTTGTCAGTTTACTCCTCAATTAGTCAAAATGCTCATTTCCTTTTATTAGAATCTATACTGAAGGTAGGTTATGACCCTTTGGTGATCACTAAACATTCTTCCAGTACTTGCTTGTGAATCTGAGAGTTTTAACTCAGTGGATATGTCTTCTAGTTCCACAGTCTATCATTTAGTTTATTTTTATAATTCCATCTCCGCATTCCTTGTCTACACTTGCACTTTTCACGTCTCAGGAAGGTATAAGTAAACAAGTGCAACTGAACATGTATTGTTCAAGATGCTTTCTCTTAAACGTTTATAGGTGTGTTCATACAGCCTGGTTATAAGGTAACTGATATCTGGTGACCACAGGGGATGAAGTCTAGTTCTGCATTTCCTTGTCAGTCTTAGGAGACTGATTTTTTATGCATACACGATTTATTTTGACTCTTGCAGGCAAGTTCCTTCACCAGAAATTGCTGACAATTTTTTAACTTTCCCAAGAGATCCGTTTGTGTGACTTCTCCTTTTATATGTCCCCATTTAACTGTTCTATTTGAGTTTTTTTCATTCCCCAAAAGCCTTCCTAAGATCCAGAGGGGAAATAAAAGTCCTATCGATTTCTTTAAGTTAATGTCATGTGTATGAACAGTAGAGACAAGGGGGAGAATTTGTTTTTCTCAAGTGTGTTAGGACTAAACCAAACCTGACCTGTTCTTACACAATGGTCT
>VYZT01030595.1:34969-70258 GCA_013400735.1 Pomatostomus ruficeps | reverse complement strand
TTGTTTGCAGGGAGTTTTGTCAAGTTACTGAGATGATAGTGAACTAAATTTAACTTTGTTGTGAAAGAGAATAACCCCAACTGACCCCAGACCTATTCAAGGACTGTGTTTGGTTTAATGTAGCCTGAACCTATTATACATACATTTAGCAAAAGCTGTTTCACCATAGGTGGACACATATAATACAAAGTGAGCAGCTATGACCACCTTCCAAGCAGATCAAAAGGTGTGTGGTTGTACTCACAGGGCAGCAATGCCACCCTAGCACACCTTGCCCATTCAGATCAGCTGGTTTGGATTTGGAAGTACTTTAACAGAAACACATGGCTCTTCAGTCAGAACTAACTTGTAGAAAGAGCTCATCATCCATGCAAGCATTCCTTGTATCACTAGTGAGTCAGGTTGTCTCTTCATAAGCATTACACGATTGGCTCTGTTGGTTTTGTGGGCTGATATTTCCTAGGAAACTTAGTGTAGGTATATGACCAGCAAGAATTCTTTTCAGAAGTTGCTGTGGTTTTAACAGAGTTATGTCTTTTAAACTCACTTTTGGAACAGCAGGGGATTTTTCTGTTAAGGAGCTCATTTCAAAGAAAAGATTTTGTTTTGATGTAACACTGATATCTTTTAAGATTCTCTTTTTTTTGTGTTTCTATTTAATGAGTGCATTATTTTAATCAGAAGGGAAAGATTTACTTGGACTGACAGAAACAAATAGATACTATAAATAAATACAGGTCTTTCAGACAATGTCAATAAAAAAGCCCACATAGTAATTTAAAGGCAAAAAAAAGTGCCAGTAAAAAAGCAAACAGAAAAAAAAAAAAATCAAGACTTACCCTAAATAACTTTTCCTCTAAATTCATAGATTTATGCTCAAGATGCTGACTTTCAAAAGTTGCTGACATTCATTACTTTCTTTTTCTAAAAACCAGAACACATTGTCTTTTTTTGTTACTAGACAAAACTGTCATTTAAGTGGACTAAAAATATTTAGGGAAGAAGAAGAAATCCATTTTGGATGTCACAGAACAATGATGCTTTTCATTGCTTCTTTTTTCCTTAGTTTTCTAAATATACACACAGATTTTCAATCATGTCATTGTGTTCCTTTGAGTCCAATAGTCTGGTCCTGAGCTGCCTCTTCCAGTGCTCTGACCACATCTGTGCAGCACCAAGCCCAAGGGGCCATATCCCATATCCCCATATCAAGTCTTATGTCAACCTGAGTTCAGCCTTTGTCATACCAAATTTGTCTTTCAAAGAGGCCATAAACCTGTTGATGAGTATTAAGAGTTAGACCATAAGTATCGAGAGTAGCAGTCATTCTCCTCACATGTGACCTTTGTGATTGTCACGCTTGTGATAACCAACAAGTGACACCTTTCTGATCCTGGCTTACAGAGCAGCTGCTGGCTCTCGCTCTACAGACCCTTTCCCCAGTGAAAAATCCTCTCACTCTACCCTGGCCTCACCTCTGTCTGACTGCCAAATCAACCTCCTTTCTTCTGCCACATGACTCTTAAGGAATTGCCCAAGGAGAGGAAAAGACACAACACAATATGATGATCAGCAAGTTAATCATAGGATTAAGTACCAATATTTTTTTCAATTCCTATTGCTGTCAATGGCATATTAGCCATTGCCCTGTTGAGCTGTGACTTTTTGAGATCTAATTGTGCCAGTTCAGAAAGCCTAGGCTACAGAGTACATCATCATAGGAAAACACTAACATTTACTTCTGTCTTTTTTACTGTTCTGCTACATACAGCTCACAGCTCTGTCCTGATGCTACCCAGCAAATCTATTTATATACAAGCTTTACTGCATTTACACAATAGCAAGACAACTTTCAAAATTAAATAATTTTTTTCAGTTTATAATACAAAGCTTTCCAGTGAGGTTTTATTTCTTAATTTCAGGTGAATCCTGAACCCTTACAAGGGCCTTAATAGTATTTATGTCCTTAGTTGCTTGCTTTCCCCAGCATCTTTTCACTTCACTGCCACCGGACACAACATTATATGAGACACTTTAATACCATCATATTTCCAGTTATACCCACTCTGCAGAGCTTATGATTATCTTTCAAAGATGTACGGTGTGATTTGGGAGACCATTTGATAAGCTGGTAGATGATTGACTGACTTTAAAATGCCAAAGGGACTCAGCTGACTCTCCTATTTTAGGCAACTCCAAAAAACTCATGGCTGAGCAAGCTGCCTCACTTTCCTCCAGCATGCTCTTCTCATGAAGTCAAACACCCTTGTTGAAGCCACATCTACTATAGTTTATGCTACTGCAGCGCACTCTCAGTGTTCCTGGAGTGCATCCAGCTAGTGACCTAGGCTCAGCTGATGCATAGCTACTCTCAGCTAAGGTGCCCCAGGTGCCTATGAATGTGTTGATGTGAGTAACAGATTCTGCTTGACGTTCCCATAAAGCAATAATTTTCTGACAGACATCAGGCAGAAGCTGCCACAGTAAAAGTTGATGTATTTACCCCTATTGCTGCTACAGAACAGGTTTTCACCTTAAAATTAAATAATATTCCCCAGACATAGTGAAAGACCTAACTGTTTAAAATTTATTACTCCCTCAATAAATAAACAAAAAAGGTCCTTTACAGGGCAAGACTATTGCCCTGTATGCCTGGTCTCTAAGCATATGAAGCAGCTCCAAGAGTCCTTGCCCTAAATATGTTTGGAAGAGAGAAAGATCCATGAGAAAAGATTGTTAAAAACTTTTGGAATTTGTTTCTGGCTGTTGTAGATCCTGTACATGACCAGAGAGCAACAAGCTGACAACAAAGTTCTGACTTTAAAGGGACATCAGTTCTTTCTCCCTTCTAAGTTTATTGCATGTCTAAGTCAATTTAAGAATGATAATCCTGTTTAAATATCTTCCTATCTGTTATAAATCCATATAAATATTTAGCTTAAACAAGCATCTTCAAAGTGTCTCCTTGCAATCAGCAACAGGCCCTTCCCATACAAATACAGCTGGATGTTTTGAAATCAAGCATGATGAACTATGAAAATACAAACCAAAGAATATTAACTGCACATTCTTACAGAGCTGCATTTTTGAGGCAGTATTTCTATCCTCTGAAATATCAACTGCTTATACTACAACGGCTCTGGCAAAATGCGCGCTCCTTGGTGGGTGGCTCAATGCTCTCCAGTGATGATTACAAGAGGAGACCTTAATATTCAGCCTGCTAGAAAAGAACTCTGAAGGGTGAGGGGGTGAGGGATGAAAGGTAGGAGCAATCGTGCTATTTTAGCTGTCTACGAGTCTTCACCAGAGCTCATTGTGGTCTGTTGTGTTCATAACGAATTCAGTCACCGGCGCCTAGGCATTGCTTCATCCTGCCCAAATACAGGTACTTACATTTGGTCAGATGGATTTCTTCTCGAATACTAGTTGACTGCATGTGATCAGTGTTATGTATATCTGCATCATGAATCTCCTCCGAAACACATCGGCATTTGTACAATTGATTTAAGGAGGTCCAGAATCAGCAATTTTCAAGATGTAGAAAAAGCAATTGCTCCTACAGAAACTAACTTAATTGCTTCTTAGAAAAGAGGGACATTAAATAACTAAAATCAGAGAATGGTTATTATATGTAAGATAATCCTACATTCACCGCGTCACTAGTAGAAATAATTAATTTTAAGCTTTGAGATACACCAAACACAAACCTTTCTTTCTCCATGGTAAACAACTGCCAGAAGTTATCATTCCTCATTATTTGGCTTTTTTTAAGTGCATAGAAGAAATTTATGGGGAAATAATGGCTGGACATGATTTTTTACCACAACAAAGTTTATAAAATTTCTCTGACAATTGCAGAGTACAATGATGCATAAAAAAAGTCATGATTAAGCAGGCTGACTTAGGACAAGTTACATAACAGATGTTTTAGCTAGAGAAGCATATGTATTATACATCTGACAAGCTTCTGTCTCTACAGATCTGTAATTGTTTGTAAATCCACAGAAAAATGATGCAAACCGAATAAGGAAAAAAATGCTATATTTAGAAAAAATTTGTTTACTACATAATTTCAGCTGTTAGAGAACAACTGTAATTTAAAATTATAACAAATTGAAAGTATTTTTACCCTTTGGATGCTATTAGCATTATCAGTGGGTAAGTAACAGAAGCATAGTTCAAGTCATTGCACTGAAATTTTCAAACAACGAGGCACACAGTTTTGCGGCCATTCCAGAGCTTTCCTTCTGATCAGGAATGTGCTGGGGATTGCATCTGACCCTTCGCTGGGCAGCAGCTGAGGCAACACTGAAACAGGTCTGCCAATCGCCAGTCATTTTTAGGTGTTGCATGACCATTACTGCAGTATTGATTGGTTTAACTTAACGGCTGTTTGCCACAACACCAGGAGGCTGCTCCCACCAACACTTCCCATGCTGGATGATAGGAGGAGATCCACAGTGTTTGCTTTCTAGAAATGTCAGCCCCAAACACTGGAGCCATATACATACTAACTTTGTGTCTCAGCATTAAGCAGGTTCTCCAGCTCTCTGGTGCCCAAAGAGGAATGCCCAGTGACAAGGCAACATCAAAAACTAAAGTAGAAAACTTTCTTTATTTTGTCTGTCTGTCTTACTGCTGTGAAGTTCCCTACAAAAGAATTCAATGGATCATGGCTGAATTATAACAATCTGAACCTACCAAATGGTAATTGCAAATATTTACATTTATATTATAAAGGAGTAAAAGTTATCTTGTTCAACTAGAATCTGCCAGATAATAGAACCATGGCATGTCTCCTTAAATAACTTTTATTTTGATAACTAATCTTTATATTAGAAGACATCCAAAATAATGAATTTAAACAAATTTGCTAATGCCAACCATTAGATGATGTCAAGGTGATTGCAGAAAATGGAAGAGATGATTGTCCAAATATGTCCAATATTAATACTCAGGATTTAATACCTACAACTAGTTCAATTAAAAATATATCTCTGTTTCAAATTATTGCAAGCTTTTTTATTGACTAGTTTTAGCTGTCCTTAATGGCAATCAGGAAAAGATCTGAGTGTGTACCTGGTTTTCTTTCAGGTTTGTTTGTTTGTTTTTAATGTTATTATTTAGTAATTCAGCTGAGGTGGCTTGAAATTAGATTTAACCAAAATTACATTGAAGTCGAACAACAATCACTAAACAGTATTAAAAACAAAAGAGTTATGCTTGTTGATTTTCTCTCTATAAATCAATTAAAGACCCTACTGAAATTAAGAGAAACTGAAAGTAACTTTGGCATAAATGTTGTCTCTGGTGACTTTAAATGTGGACCTTAAACTTACCCCGTTAGAATAGAATAAAGGATGGTGCAATGGGAATTAAAACAGGGAACCATAACAGGTGACATCAGAAGAAAAGCATTGTCCATGGTCCCCCTTCTCTAGAGATCATTGCAAGCAGTCATCAGTTCTTCTAACAGAAAATTAATTCCACCTCAATCACAATTACATTATATGTTTAAAAGGAAATCAAAATTGGCTAAATTCATTTAAAGCAAGTCACAACCTCTCCTTTTCTTTAATAATTTAAACAGCAGGCAGACGTGCTCTCTTTGGTCACCAACTATTGGAGTGTGGGCTTACAGAAGACTGGTCTAGGAACCAGTCGCATTTTTTTGTCTTTATCACAGCATGTTGGATTTAGCCTCTAAATGCACATTTTTAATTTCTTTTTAATCCTCATCGCTTTCTTTTTAAAGCATCTTGTAAATATTTAGCAATGTGAAGTGGCTGTCATAAAAGTGCAATTTATTACTGGGCAGTTGACTTCGGAAATTTCTTCACTATTTCAGAGCAGAAAATTGTCAAACCAGTCCTGTTAGGATGAACAATTCCCCCTGACTCCCTGAGGTTTGTTACAGTGAAGCTAGACTGTACTGACAGATTCTTAACTTCTTTCTATGCAATTAAAAGAATGGAAACAAAGTGAAAGAACACCACAAGAACCACTGCGCTCTCCAGAGAGCGTCCCCCAGCATATCCTGTGGATGACTGGTGGCCCACAGGGCACAACTGAGGAGCTGCTGGAAGAGAGGTGGTTTTGTAATAAACCTGCTTTGCTTGCGACTCAAATGTGCACTCTGAAGCACATTTTTTTACCGTATATTTTACGTCCTGTACAAAAGTCACACAGACTTTTCTTCAATTAAAATTTCAGCACTGAATAATACTTGTAAAATCACTATAATCCCTACGTTTTTCACATTCTACCAACCCACAGAATCACTTCACAGCATTTTAGGGATAACGTCCAGGCCATGTAAAGAGGAATCATGCTAATTTTTCTCAAATTGGGATACTAAACTGAGAAACTACAATAATAGCATTATAACTACAATAGTAACATTAGTATTGATTGAAATATTATTAGACCTAGCAGTATTAAAACTCTTATTTTAATATTTCTTATTAAATTTCCTTTCTTATTTAAAAACTATCTTTTAGACCATACAATTTCATAATCTGATTTACTTCTTTAAGCAAATAAAAAATGAAGTTGGTTGCATTGCTCAAATTTCTTCAATCTTTACACATTGAAGAATTTTGCACACATAATCAATTCAGGGATGAATATGTTATGTACTTTTCTGATTACGGATATAAACAGGGTGGAAATTATGTGACATATTATGTAGGAGAGATAAAAGGAGTAGTTAGGCAGAAAGTACAGGCTGTACTTTCAGTGAAAAAGAACTTTCAGTGTCTCAGATATGGGGTTACTCACCACTCTTTAAATAGGCTTTACGGTGTACATTTGTTTGAACACTATTTTTCCAAAGAGCACCCAAAGCTGCTTTCTTTTGCTAAAGAGACCACCTTAAATTTAGAAAAATATTGGAGAACACTGAGAAATCTTATGCTTTATGAGACCTGTTTTCTCACTTACAGATAAACAATGTACACATTTGAAATTCATGCTCTCTTTGCTATACTGTTCTTTAACTGCAAGTCAGTCATTTACCTGCATTCTCAGATAATGTCCAGAAACAACAATCAGAAGAACTACTGATAAGGTGAGGCTCTATAATAAAATTTTCTATAAGTCACATATAAAAAGTCACTGAATGATTTTTAAAAGGCAAAAGGATAAGCTGATAAATATGCATAGGAAAATGTTTTGCTATCAGAAGCTAGTGAAAATATTTTATTTCTTTTTACTTTCTCTTGACAAATCAAAACAACAGATTATTTCAATTTCTTTTTGTTCTTAAATGAGTACAGTATAATCAGTGTGGGTATTTTTATTTTATTTTAGTGCTTGAAGTATCAGTCATTGTCCCATATTTATCATCACAGGCCTTTACATGGTATGGATAACA
The DNA here is from genome assembly GCA_013400735.1 of Pomatostomus ruficeps. NCBI lineage: Eukaryota > Metazoa > Chordata > Aves > Passeriformes > Timaliidae > Pomatostomus > Pomatostomus ruficeps. The sequence goes on along the minus strand of VYZT01030595.1, from coordinate 62,883 downwards.
CCTTAATGCAGTATCAAGTTGAAAAATTAAATAGATTTCACATGAGTGCACAATCCAAATCTCACTAAAGGAAATGTACAGATCACAGCGACCATTGAATCAGACTCATGATGAATGACTTAATGCACACTAACTTCATTCATTACTATGCAATCCCTTTTTTATGTACGTATCTATATATACAACTTTAAGACTTCCAAAATATAGATAAATGGTTATAGCCTTCTCATGATTATTTTTAGCAACATATGTTGCTAAATATTGCATGAAATCAAATTAGTCATGCTATTCAAGTAAGCATAATGAAAACATCCACCTTTAAGATGAACTACTTTCCAATTATAAAAATAAACAGATACAAAACCCATTAAAATAGGCTACACTTAAATGTTCACTTTTAAACACAGTAAAATTAGACTGTTTTACCTTCTTTCATTCAAAGTTGTTTTCCCAGCTGCGCCCTCAACTGTGTTTACATCATATTTATTTTAGTAGAAGAATAATTAATTTTTTAGGAAATAGTACAACAAACAGTTTAGGCTTAAAAGATCTCCCCAGGGCTTCTGTTTAAAAACAACAGAAAATCACAATTATGGAACCCATGAGCATACCAAAATGGTCTGAGTGTGGTGCCCCTGATACAGGGGTTGTGAAGTTTAAATTGAGTGAGTTTATAAAACATCATATAAATTGAGTAAGTTTATAAAACAAAACATACGTGACAGAAATGTGTCTGTCAAATTATAGTCCTTTAACAGACAGATTCTAACCAGATCTGGAAACTGATGTAAGCTAAATTCAGTTTTAGAATACAGGCATTCTTAATAGTAAGAGTAATTTTTAATGAAACAAAATTATTTTAGTGTGCTTGAATATTTTGCATTCTTTTATTTCAGGGTGGCTTGGTTTGATCCTGGCCAAGTGCTAGGCACCCACAGCAGCCGCTCATTGGTTTCCTCCCCTGCCACAGCTGGGCAGAGGAGGGAATGAGAGGGGGAAAAGTGAAAAAAAAAAATATTCACACAAGGGTGCATGAGTTGAGATAAGGAACTAGGGGAAAATGCTCCGAGGACAAAACAGGCTCACTTAAGTTGCAAAGTGAAAGTTATTACTAACAGAGTTAGAAGGAGGATATGAGAAGTAAACTAAACCTTTAAAGACATTGTTCTTTTCCCTTCCCACCCATCCCTCCTTCCCTCTCTCCCACCAAGAGTGCGAGGAAGGCAGGGTGAGGGGGTTCAGGTCAGTCCATTTCCAGGATCTTCTTCCTTTTCTTAGGGAGAAGAGTTGGTTTTTTTTTTTTCCCTCTGGATTGCCATGGGGTCCCCCTCCCACAAGAAGCAGTTCTCTGTGAACTTCTAACCTCCTCCACAAACTCTGGGACTTTAATCTCAGTCTCTCTGTCTCACTGGGCTGCAACTGCTACGGCTTCTCCTGGCATCTACGGCTCCTGCGACTTCTTCTGGCATCCATGGCTGCTGCGGCTTCTGACATCTCCCCGCTCCAATGTTGGCACCTCACCCACGGACTGCGGGTGGCTCTGCATCCCTCATGGACTCCATGGACTGCAGGGGGGACACCCCGCCTCACCATGGGCTCACCATGGCCTGCAGAGGAAATCACAGCTCCAGTGCCTGGAGCACCTCCTCCCCCTCCTTCTCCACTGACCTCGGTGTCTCCATGTTGTTTTCCCTCACATGTTCTCACATCCTCCTCCTTCTCTAACTAAAAGCAGCTGCATGCACACTTTGTTTTGATTTTTCCTTAAATATGTCATCACAGAGGTGTAAGCAACCTTTCTAATTGGCCCAAACATGGCCAATGGCATGTCCATCATCTTCAGAGCCATCAGAGATTGGCTCTGCTGGAAATGGTGAAGACTTCCAGAAGCTTCTCACAGGAGCCATCTTTATGGCTTCCTCCCCACTACTAAAACCACAACATAGGGCAATAAGATTAAATAAGGTACTATTTTAAAAGAAAAATACATTGATCATGAACATTTTTTAGTCTGTTTTTATTCTTTTATTTTTAGCATGACAGAAAAAAGTCATTTAATTTCAGCTACCTAAAAACTAGCAGTGTAGTTTAAGTCTAGCCTCATTTCTTAGGCTGCCTTTACTGTTATCATTGCCTTCAGAAGGAGATTCACCTTCCATCTTCTGAAGAAAAATCTTTGTTCCTTCCAAAGAAAGCTGCTGTGCAATCCTGGGCCGTAATACCAACAGCCAACATTCTGCAACCCGCAACCCCCTGCATAAAAAGTCAAGCAGTTTACGGCTGTCACAGCCAAGTTAACCTGTTCCTATGTGTTTGGCCATTCTGATTTTACTCATCCACTTAGACTGTGGTTCCCTCTCATATCCTAAGCACCAGCTGCCTCCAGAAGTTCAGTGGCATCAGATCAGGATGCCAGGAGGAGTGGCAGCATGAGGACATTGGCCATTCCATGGGCTCAGTTCTGTCAGGAGACATCATGCTGTGAGCGGTGCTTGGGGATGTGGACCACGCAGTATAAATTATACCACAGTCTGAAAACACAAGCTTCCTGATCTTGCTCTTTCAGTTCAGAACAATACAACTGCACAAGGTAGGGAGATTTTCCACAGTATTAGAAACAGCAGCACACATTGAGGAACTGTGTAATTGTCTTTTTTTTTTTATTATTTTAGTTTTCTTCTTTGAGGTGAGACCCAGCTGTCATATCTTGAGTACAAATAAGAGTACCAAGAATCTTCATATTATCCAGTCAAAGGCAACTAATGGACTCCTCAGGAAAAATAACCTATGAAAAAATGCCGAAGCAAATAAAAAGTCTGGCACTTTCTGACATACAATTTTCATAGATAACTTTATTTATCCAATTCAGCTTTTTACTCCTGAAGTCTTTAGGATCACATACTGCTTCGGGAAGGCTTGTGACTGTGAGAGGTTGAAAGATGACAATGTTTGTCGCATCAGAGACAATGAAGCCACTGATCAGCATGAACAAGAATATATCTAAAAGAGAAAAGGAACAGCTGCAGAATACAGCATGAGGCAGCTTTCCAGACACTTTTATGATCTCTAAAGGGACAGGTTAGCATGGTAGAAGTTCACTGAATGGAAGAGATATGATATCTCCAAAGTAATAAAACATCAAAATTATTTCTCTGTTGTCATGTAAAACAGAAAAATTAAATTAAGTGGATAAAAATTGTCTCAATGACGGTATCAAAATAATTCAGCCAGAAAGTGTTTCCTCAGGGCTGCAGAAGAGATGAAATAATTGTCACTTCATCTACGTAAAGTGTGCACCGAGCTGCACAAAAGTCAGAGAAAAAATGACACTTCCAGCTAGTTTTCTAATTAATGATTAACAGAGATTAGGAAATGTCACTATGTAAGGTAGACAAAACATCTTGCATGGACAGTTTTATTCTTTAGAAATCCATGTTTCTAAATGGGAATCATCTGGAGCTTTGGGAAGTCAAGACAGAGTAGTAGTTAGGTATAAATCCAAACCTTACCACTGATGTCCTTAGCCAAATGGTCCAAAGTGTTGAAAATATAGACTTACCCAATTCCACCCTGTTTCCAGCCTAAGGACAATGTAGGTTTGCTTTATTCATCTGTTGGAAAGTCAAACTTTTAGGTGAAAGTTCTGCCTTTTATAAAAGCACTTCTGCATGGGAAGAGAAAGGACGTCATTCTTACACTGTCAGTTGATGTCCTTACCAATTTTTTTCCCTAAGCTGACAAGCTCTCACAACAAACATTGCCTTCCTCAATGGGAACCAGACAGCAAAACCATATAAAAACACTGTGGTCACTTAAAATAAATTTTAAAAAGGGAACATGCATAAATTCAGTAAGGATGGATAAGTTCTTGCTACTTTATGAGAAATCTCATTTATTATAGATATATTTTTAAGAATATTAAGAATTTGTTTAAAGAATATTATTCAAGCTTGCTTATTTCTCTATTTGTTCAATTATAGAACAGGCCATAAGTATTTACAGACAGAGGCACTGAAAACAACCAGCTCCTGGCAGACAAGATATGACTGAACATACTGCATGAAGAGTGGCAATATTAATCTTCACTGTTTAATACAGCAACCCAAAAAGGCCATCTGTTTGTTATTTGCAAATGTTTCCTAAAACCTGCTGAAGCATGTGGATGGCTTGTTGGGACTCTGATGAGAGACAGGCAAAAAGAGCCACATGTATTAATTATATTCATTTCTAATTGCTTATCCTTTAGGAAATAAACAATACTGTTTCTGCTGAACATGAAACAAAAATGTTTAAAAATGCAGATGGGTGTATGGGCACAATCAGCTGCTTACAGAATACTTTGTAGAAATTTGAGCTTCACATGTGAATCCCTTATCCAATTATTTGTTCTTCCTGTTCATGGCTTACAGTAATTAAACAAAAAACCCCAAAACATAAAAAAAACTCCCCAACAAGCAAACCATCAAACAAAAACAGGAGAAAAAAACCAACAGAAAAAAAATGTTACTTGGTATGAATACCATGAATACTTCCTTATTGATAAAGGACAAAACAGGCAGAAAGCTTTACAAAAAAATATGTTTTATTAAGCAAGGCCAGCCTGATTCTTCCAGCCTGACTCATCATTTGGGCTTGATGAGGAGCAGCAGATCAAAACACACAATAGGGGTTCACTGCAATCACTAATGAAAAAGGAAATACTCAGAATGAAAAACTAAATCAAGTCAATGGGAGGACCAGTGCTCATGAGTCACATTAGCTCTTTGCTCTCCACAATTGTTTGCTGAACAAATTTCAGGTCTGCATAAATAGAAAGAGAAACTATATAAAGATACTTGCGCTCCTAATCGAAAATGTATTATTTTTCCCTTGAACTCTGAGTCTTTGTCATTTCTATTATACTTATTCTATTATGCTTATTCTATTTTACAGGCAACTAGCTCCCTTTCAGTGAACAAGGTTGGGTAATTAGCAGTACTGTCAAATTTACGTCTACCAGGGACTTTAATTACCATAGAGGAAGCCTCATTTCTTTAGTGGGCAACCAGGTTTGTGACACACTGTTGTGATCCAAGTTTTCTAATACTTCATTTTCAGCTTCTTATTATAGAAAGAAAAGTGCTCCTAAACTTGATATCTCAACCGATTTCTATTTCTTTTTACAGTATCACAGTCCATTTCAAGTTGAATAAATGTGGTCAAAACATTGCCTAACCTGTCTTTTCACCTGATTTCTGAAAGGATGAGTCTACCTATATTAGATAGCTTCTTCCAGGGCCCGACAGACCTTTAGCCAACTAGCTGTGATCAAATATCTAGAAGTCATACCAAAGACTGGGATGATTACAGCTTCCTCTTTCTCTCCCGCATTATTCAACACCACATGCGCCTGACAACCCCTTTCACAGCATGTCTGGCTCAATCCCCAAAACACACATATCTTCTCAATTAATTGATGACTGTCCACAATATGTTTTCCACAGTTCTGATCTCATCTCTCATTTGCAGAAGGGAGTTTGATTAGCTTTTGATCCAGAGAAGCATGGTTTAGTCTGTTACATTTTCAAACAGGATCCATTGTTGAAAATAGCCTTTCAGAATATTATGTGTGTTTGAAGATTGTATTTCACAATGCTGGCAAAAGGCTTAGCCACTGCCTGGCAATTACATTTCTGCAGCATTCTCAGATAGAAGAAAACTATTTTAAAGGTAGTTAAGAGTATGTATATGTGATTACATTAAGGCACTTCACCTGTTCCTGCTGATCAGATGATCACTGATCCTTAAATGAATATGTGCATGTTCTTAGTTGATCCAATGGCAAGGTAAAGTACATTATTTTATAATTCCACTATGTCAGATACTTTTAAAAATTTGTATTGAAACTACATTCTGTCTTTCCAAGTACAAATACCCAAAAAAGCCCCCTAATAACCCACTTACTTTTAAGTTACTACCCACAGCATGTTGACTAATTCTTTTACAGTTTAAATTAAAGAGTTCCAACTTGTAAGTCATCTCAGACAGTATGTACAATTCTTTTGGATAATTCTCAGAAACAGATTAAAAGACATGGCCCAATCTAGGATTAAAGTTATTTCAGACTGTAAATCTTCATGGCTGCGCTGTGTGATAATGCTGGACAATCAGAAGGCAAAAGATCCTATAACCATATAGAATTTGAGGGCTATTTGTGTCCTGTTAAGGGAGGTCTTCCTCTCTGACAATTTTAAAGCTTTCTAACATATAAATGTTTCTGTAAAAGCATCTGTGAGATGAAATTATAATCTACTTTCCCACCTGATTCATTCCCCTGGCATTTTCCTAAACAAATAGAAATGTGTTTTAGAGACCTGCAGGGTATACTATGATAAACTGCAGTAAGTTTCAAGGAAAAATAATGTCCTTTTGATCAAAACCAATAATTACAGCATCTTTATTAGAAGCTGACAGTATGCATGCAATGCAGATTGTCTAAAGCATCGCAAGATGAGCAGCGTTGAAATGTATGCTATTTTTACTTCCAGCTCATTGAATTTTTCCATTGCTATTAATAGAATTGAGAAAAAGATCTATTTTATTGCCCTTACTCTAGACAAGGAAGCCTAAATATTCATTATATACATAGCAATTTTTGTGATACATGACAGACATTGCCTAAAAACTATCTAAATTCTAAAACAAATTAGCCTACACTAGTATGTTTTCAGAGTCTACATCAGTGCGGATGCAGCATTACTGTACAATTAAGGCAAGATTTTAGTTCTAAAAATTAAACTTCACCATTTCTGCTCCTAACCATGGCTCTGTTAAGTAACCAAAAAAACCCCCAAAAAACCAACACCAACACAAAAACAACACAACAAAACAAAACAAAAAAAACAACAGAAAAAGGTATCAGGTGATAAGCCTTGACTAAATTTTCCCAAGAAAGATTATAAAACTAGGAAAGCCGTTTCTCTTGTTGGAGACAATATTTTAGCTAAGCATCCCATTCAATCTGAATAACTTTTTCAAATTTTTTAACTTGCATGTTTTTTCACTCTTGATAACACTTTCTGTTGCAAATGTGACAGAATTCTGTCAGTATTCTCCTCCTGTTTTCCTAAAGCCTGGGGCACAGAAGTCTTTTAAGAGACCCATTGTTGTTTTTTTTCCTCTAAAAAGAAACAAATTTTTTCTGCTGATACAAAGACACTTTCAACAAAAGCATTATTTTACCTATGATCAATAGTATATTAAAATATTTTGCTGACAAGAAAGTTAGGTGATTTTTCCACCCCAGTTTAGTAATAGAAAGATGGGAGAAGCAAGCTTCAGCTTGCAGACAAGAAAAAGCTTCAGTTTTAGGTCCTACTTTTCCCTAGGGGCCCTAGCTGGAATAACTTTAATTTTCTGCTCATCTCCATATTCTCCCTCAAAACTGGCTTTACAACACTAGTTGCCAGCTTTTTCATATTGCATCTGACTTCCCATGTCTTCCCTTTTGCCCATTTCCATGCTCATTCTTCATTCCCAGGCTCACATCTCTGACTCCAGCCAAAACTGTTTCACTCCAGCTCAGAGTGGATCTGCTGGTCATGCTGCTTTGGATGGAGCCCAGAAAATGTTTGGCTTTCTGGGCACATTATTGTGTCACGTTGAGCTTCTTGTCCACAGACGCTCACAAGTCCTGCTACCCAGGGCTGCTTTCAAACCATTCTCCTCACAGCCTGTTCTTGGGATTGTCCCAGCTGAGGTACAGGATCCTCTCTAGAGTTTGTGCAAAGGACGGAGAGACTGGGGCAGAAGAAACCCTGCCACGTTCATATTATAATGGAGAATTTTCAACATATGGTTAAAGGAACCCCTGCAGATTGCTTTGCAGAATTTTTTCAGAAAGAGTTAATGGAAACTTTTTAATACTTTCATTCTCTTCATATAGAGCTACTGCAATTCATGCTGCAATCAGCATATAGCTTCAGGCAACAACCAGCTGCAAATTCCTCTGGTAGATAATCTATTACTGCCCAGTTGCAAATAGCACTTCTATCACAATTTTGGTGGAATTGTGCATCTAGTGCTGATAATCATCAATGACAAACACGTTGAGCCATAGAGTCTTCCTACTTTATGTTCAGTCAAACATCTCTGATGCAGCAACAAACTCATTCTCCCCAGTGGTTCATGAACTGTATACCGAATATTAAATAACACAAAAGAATGCCAATGCCTCTACTCAGAAAATTATTTACAGAGATGCTGCAGATGCTGTGGTGGCAAAAAGTCAAGCTGTGTACATGTGCAGTTGGATTTTCTTGCATTACCTTTAAGTACTCCTATGTGCAATCCTACTTTCAAGAGCCCTGACAATTATATCCTTGCCTTGTATTTTTTACATATAGTTGAACATGTTCTCAGTCAAAAAGAAGTCTTTCATGAAGTGTTTCTCCTGATTCAGCCAACAACTCTACCTGTCAGTCTGTTATAAGCACCTGTCAGAGTGTTAGAGTTGTAGATAATTTGGTCTGAATTCGCTTTACCAAATACCCACATGTCCAAAGAGACAAGCGGCCACAATAGGCTGCAGACTGGTTCCTGTCTCCTAATATGTTTTAGCTTTACTTCTGGGCTGAGGTTGGCTGCATAAGCTAGAAGAGATAGGACTGAGAACAAGTTACAAATATCATACAAGGACAGGTTTCCCTCTATAACTAACTTCCTTCTCCATCAGCAGGTGTTGATGAGGCACAGGTCCACATTCTAGAGCATGTGTCTCTTGCTTCAGATTCCACTTCATGGCTTGGAGAATGATTTTTTCTGAAGCTCAAGCCAATCTCACAGCCTAATTTTACTCTGTACCTCTATATCTTATTTTTCTGGGGCTCTGGTGCTTGTCTAACTCCCTAGTAATTCAGTTTATTTCACTCACACTATGGCCTTTGGAAGCAGCAGATTTTTATTCACCTGGGTTAGTCTGCTGATGGTTTGGGAAGCTAATCCAGCTTTCAAAGGACAAGCACTAGATCCAGCTGTGGGGAAGCAGCAGAGATGTACAGCAGGATGGATGAAGAAGGAGGGACGTGACCACCTCTGCAAAAGCAGCTAACAGGGAAGTCGGTGATAGGTTTTTTGCCTTAAGGTGTTTCTCATTCTCCTCTTGCAACTTTCACTTCGTTTGGAAATAAGAGAGAAGCTGTAATAAAGCCTCCTTCCCCAGAATATTTTAGCTTAGTTTAAAATCAACACAGGAACAAAGTTTTGGGGTTTTTTTGTTTATCTTGGGGGGGGGGGGGTCAGTTTTTATTTTGGGCAGGGGTTTTTTTGTTTGTGTTAGGGTTTTTTGGGGTTTTTTTCAGAAGAGATGCTTCACCTTGCTATCTGCCTTTAATACATTATTTTGTGCATACCTAAGACACAACTGATCCTCTACAGACCACAGATATTGCTTAATAATAATATGCTTTTGAAAGCAATGATGAGGAAACAGTGCTAGCATAGGTGAATTAATTGAATCATCTGTTTATTCTTTTTCTGAAGCACATTCATGGCTTTCCTCTCAGTTCTTACCATAAAACATAGCACTAATTGAAATTTAATAATAGCCACAAATCCTTGTGTTAATAATAAGTATATTGGAAAGATTATTAATTGTTACTTGGAAGGTATTTGCTAGAAATTCTCTATCAATGTAATATATATTATTTACAGTCAAATTTCAAGTGGTAGATGAATTCAACCTGCTGAGAACACTGCTGAGATGTGGAAAAACCTAAAAAAAAAACCCTACACAGAAAGAACTCCCAAACTTTGAAGTTGTATAGCAGTTTTCAAAGAGGTAGGTCAAGAAAGTGCATGCCATTATTCCAGATACAAAGTACTAAATTAAAGCCTAAAAACAGAAGATGAAAACAGTTCTATGGCCCTAACTCCTACCCATCAGTCATACCAACCATAACAAATGATGGTCATTGAAGTGGTACAAGTTTGTAGGAATTTTAAAGAAAGATGGAATATATTGGCAAATTGTCCAGAACAGAAAATGATTAAAATTTGGAACATTTTTTTTCAGGACACTGTCTTTTTGCCCATGAATCAGATTATTTGGTTGACAAATGAAAAGTCAAGAAAGCAATAAATCTTGTCTTCTTTTTTCAGCTCAGAAATAAAAATGAGATGGAGAGGATCTATTAAGTCTAAGTCTTTGGAAGACTAGGTCTTCTCCTGATTCAGTTCAACTATTAACTACTGTCAGAATTTCTTCCATGCAGTAGAGTAATATAAGCACCTGATACTTTTATTGCTTTTATTAAAGAAGAGAAACAGATATTCTATTTCTATAGAAAGGAATCTGGTTTTTGTCTCAGTGGGTCCTAATTTCTAATCAAATACTGCTTGCCACAACTTCCAATATACAAATTAATTACTAAGTAATGAAGAAATGTATTGTTTATATTTTTCCATATTGAAAACACTTAATAAGCAATTATAAATAAATTTAACACTGTAGAAGCTGCTGAACTAGAAGAAATTTTGTCTTTTGTAAGTCAAGATTAATCTTCAAGTGTAAAGGTTAAATTTACTTGAAAGTCACAATTCAAATGAGTTATATTGGGAATGCCATTATAGAGAACCCAACTGAAATGTAAATATGTGAAAAAAGTTTAAAAAATATACAGTTTAATTTTTTGATGAATAATTTAAATCACAATTTATGATCAGTGAATTATATCACTTAGATTAAATTTCATTAACAGAGAGTAGAGAGCAGACAAAGGCTGAAGTGTGTATTGTGATAACTGAAAATTTATCACTAGACCAGATCTGAAAATGAAACAAGCAGACTTTTCTCTGAGAATCCAAATATTGAACTGCTGTTGTGTAAATATTAGACGTGATTTACACATTGTCTTTGAATAATAACATCAACTTTTCAAACATGCAAAATAATTAAGAAACTGTGCTTTCCTTTCCAGTTGCAGTGTTATGATAACACTATAAAAAGACAAGTTCATTATTCTTTTAGTTATGGATTAGTTAAAATGTGCCCTACAATCTTTGTGATTTCAGTGTCAGTAGGCTACCAAAAGCTCCAGTATGTTGGAAATTAAACTAGTGACTTCAACCATAGCCTTTTTCTAATTACACAAATAATGTAAGCAGTAAAGCCCTGGATTACACTCTTCTTAAAAGTAAGCAATTTGCTGCTCTAACTCTGGCTTGCACTAAGCTTGAATCAAATTATATGCATGTTAGACATACTCAGGATAAACACACAATTTCACAATCAAAAGAATTTCTTGCAATTGCGTGTTCTGCTCTTTTTCAGACTCTGTTTCAGGAATGTTTATTACTTTTAAGCAAAGTTAGATCAATTTTGAATTAATCATAAAACAGAAATAACTTTTTTGTTTATTACATGCAGAAGGACTTCTTGTTCCTACTCAAACATGCTCAACCTTAAAGCTAAATTTCCTAAGCAGAAATGGCTTACTGAGTGATGTGTTGGCATGATGCAGCAGAAAAGCATAATAATGGACTTTGACAAGGATTTTTGTCAAGGTCATGCTAAATCCTTAGCACCTTGGCAGGTCTTCATGTACCATGCCTATCTGTAAAATGCATATGTCAAAGACATAACTGAGCCCAAAGACTCAAAAAGAAACCACACCAAATCAAGGTGAAAAAAGCAGTGGTTGCTATAGGTAGGATGAGTAAATATTGAAACAAACTACACGGTGGACACCCCATTTTTCACTATTGAGAAATTGTGGCTGAATACATTGCTGGAGAACACACATTAAAAATAATTGCAACTGGCAGGGTACCCATGTGGATCTGTCTGCCTGCTTTCATAGACAACAGAAAAAGGCATTGCAGTCCCTTTTTTCCTTGAAGTGCATTGCTGCGGTGCATTCCATGGGGGCACCGAGCGTCCATCTGCAGCTTCAGGGGCTGTCCGAGCTGCTCCAAGGCACAGGAGGGCTGGCGAAGTTCCTGCAAGGTTTCACCCAACCCACCGATGTTCCAGGCACGCCGAAGAAGGAGAGACGAGCGGAGGGGCACGGGGGGTTACAGTTACATNGCACACCGCAACAGTGCATGGTGTAAAGAAACAGTTAAAAATTGAGAGTCACAGTAATGATCCTGCTGCCGGTTCTGCCCCTTCTTATGTCAAATTATTTTCATTTATGTCACCATATTTCATCAGACATTATGTGCCTGTCTGTGTTCTCAGAAATTTAGTACTGATTGATGATAATTTTGCTGTTAGCAAATATTAGTTTTGAATTTGGGAAATTAACATTTGGTTAGTAGATATTTAAAAGGAAATCAAGTCTTTCTGAAATAGTGTTTACCTAGAATTAAAGAGGTGGCCTGTTGTTTTCATTTCTGTGCAAAGCTCATTTAATTTAATTAAATACTCATTTCACTCCAGAACAGAGACACCACAGCAAAACCTACTCAGGAAGGAGAAAGTATTAGGGTTTTTTCCACAATCAGGCTTCATTTTCTAAAGTCTTCACCTCTTAATAGATGTAAAATTAATTAGATCACTTTATCAACCTTCAAGGAAAGAGCTGGCAACTCTTTCAATGAAGAAACCATGCATTCATTGTTCTAAAACCCCTTTAGAAGTTATATCTCTCACATCAAAGAAGAAGCAACTATTAAACAAATCTCAGTGGAAAATGGCATGCAAAAAGGCAATAAACGCATATACTTCCAATTTTTCCGTTTACCTGATGTTATTTAGCATGTCTGTCATTATCCATCTCTGTTCCTCAAACATTTAATCTGTGACATTAAAATAGTCACAAATAAATGTGAACATTAAAATGTTCACAAATATTTTGCAAATCTGTGCATAAACATTGATAAATGAGCTGAGCAAGATCACTATGATACTGCTCTTCAACTAGCACTTGAAAGGAACAAATGTGAAGCAATGCAAATCCAACTACATTTTAGAAAAATTGAAAGATCAATTCTTTTATCATCCTTTCATCTGAAAATGCTGGAAGAGGTCCAAAACTACACTGAATGACCCCAAGATGTCTGGCACAAGTCACCATACGAAGCACTTTGTCCTCTGAATGCCCATGAGTAAGTTCGTCACAAAAACAGCTCCTTTGCAGAACTTTCTTTATGATTGGACTGTGAAGACTTGAGGATGTTTCTCCAGTCAAGGGTGTTCAAGTTTCTTCACTTCATCTTTCCACATGCTTTTTCTCTTCCCCAGGAGGAGCTATCTCTGAGAGCATCTTTACCTAGAAAATGACCTGTTTCCTGGGGAGAGGGTAGATCCTTCTGCCTGACTTGAACCTTGCAGGACTCCAAAGGGACTTCCTGGCTTTGCATAAGTCTTCTGAAGGTTAGCTGGAGAACCGTCAAGACTATAAGAAAAGGACTTCACAAATGAACCCATACAATCTAATGCTACAACAATTATGTTACCACCAGATATGATCTATCAGTCATACAGTCATACATGTTTTTTTACTGTTGACAAGAAGGAGTTTTTAGGTTTTAGGTACNTGTACTAATCAGTTTGGAATGATTGTACTGGTCCCAGGTCAAACACAAACTCTCTAAAAACATGACTGTTGTGTCCACAGAGGTCCAGAAAAGATTCAGACCAGAGTTCAGAGGTCAGAAGAACATGAGCCTGTATTTAATCATAATAGATAGCTTACTATAAAGCATCATGCCTTAAATTTGATATATCACTTTTAAGTTAAAAAGTATCAAGTTCTTTCAACAAAGGAATTCTTGCAGCTTTTAATCTTACGGATCTTGCAATACTGCATTTCCACTTGTTGTGGTAGGTCCAGCTTCTCTGCCTGTGATGAGCCTCTTTTGCCTGTCACAGTGTCACCCATCTCCCCCCACAACCCCTCACTATCCACACCCTCCAGGCCCAGCGCTGGGGCTGGTTCCCAACTGTGCTGTGCTGGGTTGCTGAGTAGCATTCACTGGCTCACTGGCCAGCAACAGGCCAAACAGAGTGGGCAATTTGCAGGTTTACTCCCAGGAAAGGTTTTCCTTACTCAGCTGCAATAGGAACTATATCTAAGTAACCTAATAACAAAAAGCCTGTTCATCTGAGAAAATGTTATAAACATTGAACAGAAGAGTAAAACTTTGTTCTCATGGAACAGAGACACGCAGATACACAGGCAGAATGATTGCATAGCCTTTATTGTCTTGAAAATCTGCAGAAAGATTCTGTGTTAATGAAACCCACATAAGGAACTATGCATTCACCACCTTACACTTTCAAAGAGAAGCTTAGCAGCAGGGGATTTTTCCTGACTTGTTTTTGTCCATTCACAGATGAATGGGAAAAGAGGCAAAAATCACAAATAAAAACCAAGGCTGCTTTTTCATATGACAGCTGACTGTGCTGCTGATCCCACATGCCAGATGCTGTACTGCCATGACCAAATCTGGTGCTGACATAAATATTGTCCATACTTGTAAATTGAAATTATTTTTGGATGCAAGACATATGCACTTTTTTTTAAAATCTGGAAGGCTTAGACATTCAAGTTTGAAACAAGCCATTACTGTTAATCAAAATATTGTTCTGGATTTTCAAACTTTCTTAATTACTTTGTATAACAGGGATAGGAACAAAACTTGCTTTTTTCTCCTGATTTTTGTTGGTTTTTCTTCTTTTTGCAATGCTCTTAAAAAATTTTACCTAACTTGCTGTATTATGTGATGTGCTTGGGTGGATGTCAGGATAAATGGTAAAGTTTATTTCCCTGAGAACCTTGAGTTCTTCCAAGTTATAACTTCAGGCTGAGTGGGGTGTCCATTAGGAGCAGGTGGTGGCTGAGGCAGAGACAGGCTTAGCTGAATAAAAGCTTAGTTTCCAGTAAGATCTCCTTCCCATTCGATTAGAAACAGGGAAACTGGGGAAAAGGACAGAAGGCAGAGGGAAAAGTACATTTCTGGATGCAGCAAAAATGAGGGAAATACAGCAGAGATCTCTGTAACTCCAGACAGATGCTGCAGGCTACCTGTACACCTCATTTTATACAAGTATCACAGAAAATCGCTGTCAGAAAGCTCACAAAAAGCTGCCATCCACTGCCAATATTTACACTGAAATCAACAATTTTACCCAGTGTTACTAGGCAGCATTGAGTGATTCAGAGGTTTTCCACTCAGGAGACAGCTTGTCGATTATATCTGCCTGAGAAAGAGCCTCAGAGTTTTCTCAGCTTGGACAAGCCAAAGTGGGACATGGGAAAGGGTTGCTCAGAGAGGCTGGAACTAGGTAAGACCCTGAGAAACCTGATCTGACTTCACAGCTGGATCTCCAACAGTTCATTCCCATCTAAAAATATTCCATGATTACCTGATTTTTTGATAAATCTTGCATTTTAGTAGAGTTTCTGATTGACACTAGTTGATCACACAATGTCAACCAGAAATCAGCTTGCCTGTGTTCACCTTAGTTCATACCTTTTCTCTGTGCAGTTAACCTATTGCCTACCATTTTCTCCATTACTGTTTTGCTCTCATACCCACCTCTAAGCACTCCTCTTCCCAACTGTCACAGAAGGATCTCCTTTTTCCCAGCTGTTCTGTCCCCAGGAGTGATCCTTAGGAAAAAAACAGAAAGAGATGGACTCCCACTTCAGATGTCAGGTTCAAGACCAAACAATAGTTTTTTTCCTTTGCTCCATTCTAGACTAGGGCATTTCCAGTGCCAGGCAGAATTTTTAAGGTATTTGGTGTATTAATGTGCAAAACATTATTATTCAAAGATTTAAAAATTGACTACTTCCTCACAAATTCCTGCAAATGAGGTGCTAGGGAAAAATTGATCATGAATTTTAACACAGGTAATACTCGTTGTTCATTTTTTCCTTTTTTTCCTAGACATATTTCAGAACATTTCAGAAATGTCTGACACTTCCTAATCAGGCACCAGCTGAGGCAGATAGACAGTGTGGGGTATTTTTGCTCCAACTGTGAAATATTTACAAGGCTATAAGCAACCAAAACCTGAGACTTACAATGGGAATTACTCAGTTATCTCAACAAAACAAGGTGTTACCAGCCCTTCCAGAATTAATCCCTTGGTCATTTCCTAAAAATTGATTTGACAAACTAACAAACTGGAGCATAAGCTTATATGAGAACACAACTGCTCTCTAACTTCAAGTATCCATCAGCTATGTACTGTCAATCCAAATTAAACCTAAAATCAAATCTGGCTAAAATAAAATTTTGTTATGTCTTCGTCTAAATAAAAGCTCAGAATGGCAATGGCATGTCTGCAAAGCAGTGGCTTGGTTCATGTGATGTCAGCTGTTACATGAGCTTTGCCAAATATACCAAACACATTTTTTGTCTAACATACAAAATTCTATTTCCTTCAAAAACAACTGAACTATTTCTCCACAGTTATGGCAGGGTTCCGAAAAATGTGAGAAAAGTAGATGACTGCTGGATCTCACCACCAGAGGTGAATAGGCAAGGTTTGAAAATAGGATGAGTACTGGCTACATTTTTCCAGCTTCCCAGCCACAAGATCTGTAGTAATACAAAGAAATAAATAATCCTACAGCTACTGGTGGCACTAATTAAACAAAGGAATAAAGAGCACAGATGACCTGATACCTCAGTAGAACTATTCATGCAGACTGTCCAAGAATACGCTTTGATGTTTGGCTGGGTCCAAGCCACGAGTCACATCACAACACCCATAAACAACAAACAGATAAAAGAAACTGTGTGGGTACAGACTGTTCAAGATCAAATAGGTAGAAATGGCACAAATTGTTATCTACTTGCAGCTTCTTCCCATGCATATTATCATTATTACAGTAGTGATGTCAAAAAACCAGGGTGCTATATTTAAACTCCAAAGAAGGTATCTGGAGTTCAAAATGCTAATCATATTTACATAGAAAGGGAAGGAAACCTCATAATAACATACATATGAATTTTATTGACTTGTGTTCATTAAAAGCAGATGTTCTCTGTAGCCAAAAAAACCCTAAGAACTTACCGGAAGAGGAAAGCAGACTTGGTTGGTTAAAGCATGGCAGTTCTTTTACCTCCCCATGTGTTGTTTTTCAAGCTTCTAGCAGTCAGATGGCTGATGGAAAATAAGCACAGTCATTTATGAGGGCAGAGGGAGTTGTCAAATAATAAAAGCTTTGTCTGATAGAAACAGATTAGTTCCTGTGGCAAAAGAGCAAAATTCCCTCCAAAGGTGAGAATGGAATATTTTTTGCCCTGCTTGGAGTGTAGGCTTCCCATTTAAAATATTTTATTTACTAATGGAAATAAAACTTTGGGCTTTTTTCTATTTTCTTGAACACAGTAGTTCATACAATAATAAACTTACAGAAAATCAGCTGAAGGCAGATCTGGCATTCTGACATCTGCTTTATAAATCTCTTCCTTCTGGTTACTTACTGACAAGAATGATAGAGGTGAGTACATCCTGGGAAAAAAAAAAAAAGTATTTTGAATACCACGATGATCTTAGGCAGCCTCAGATTTTGTATTTTACATTTCTGGTAGATCTGAAAAGTCTTCTTAACAAAAAATACAGCCCAAGAGAGGAAAAAGTAAGATCAGTTCAGGGAACTGATGATGGGATGAGTTTACCTGAGTAAATAATAGATGGAGGGATGTCCATTCTCTCCTGCATATTTAAAGATTTTTGAATTGAGCAGGTCAGAAGACTCTAAAGGGTCATTTACAAGAATTGCCCAATTTTATCTTCAGCAATACCTACCAACGTGACTCTGTTCAGTCTCTTATCAATTAACTCAGCCATAAATGAGGCTATAGTGGCTATTAAGTGAAAGTACCTGCTGAAATCAATTATACCATATATACATAACCATTAACAACACTGACTGCAGTCCCCCACTCTTAAAGGCTCTAATGGCAGAGCCAATGTACAGTATCTCCCATTTTTCCTGCTTCAGGGACTGGGCACTACAATCCCATCTCAGCTGTTTTCTTTCTAACACGGTGTATCAAGGAAATGAGGCTTGTGCAGACAGACTGTCTGTCGCTGTTGCTGTCTCTCTCCCCGTCGCTGTCTCTCTCCCCGTTGCTGTCTCTCTCCCCAGGGACTTCAAGTTTCAGCCAAACTTACAGAGGAACGGAAGTCTCAGACATAATGTTAGACCTACAAGCTCCATAAAAATAATCACTGGGTAAAGGAGAAGTAACAAGCAAATGATCTGACTGTGGGAAGAAGAACCAAGCAAGGGAACATGAGCTTTTTAGCTTTACTGGAGATTCCATCTGGACATGATACCCAGCAGATGCTCCATTCATATGAAAATCTTCAATCGGAGTTTGTAATCAAGTGCAAATGGAAATACAAAAACATAAAGTTTTCTTGTTTCAGGATTTGAAATAAATAATTGCTTTTTCAGAACATTGAAATGAGAATAGAAATAAACACGGAGACAGAGAGGGTAAGTCTCTACCATTATGCAATATAATACCATATATTTTTCAAAATAATCTTTTCCTCTACTTTAAAATCAGTCTCAAATTCTAGACCTGTCAATTTGTTTTCAGATACATTTGAAGTCCAAAGTATAAACTGTTTTGAAATATTTTCCGATTATTCTGAATATATTAGTTTTTTCTCCGTTCTCCATTTTTCAAAACCCAAGCACTCAGATGCTATCAGCCATTGAGGTGTATTGGAAATGAATCGCTATTAGAAAAGACTACACCTCAGCTGAGTACACTGATAAGAATACATAATATGTTCTTGAATTTACTCTTAATAAAAATGTATTCATTTATATACAGGCATTAACCACTATTTTGAAACTGGGATATGATCAAAGCCATAATTAAGTCTCATAACTTTTGCCAGATCATATGCCTCCAAACATAGTCAAATAGAAAAGCCACATCGGGTTTTTTTTTTTAATTAGAATTTCTCTTCTTACAAATATCAGGGTTTAAAGGAGACTCTCAGGCACCTCTTACTATGCCTAAAACAGATGCTGATATTGACTTCTACCTCTGCACAAGACACAAGCAAGCCTGAGAGAGCAGGGCAGGGAATTCCAATTTCTGCAAACACAAGTTTACTTCAAAGCAACCTGCATTGAACAACATTGCAATACTTTCAGTCCTGAAACTGAAAGAATAGAAAGGTTCTCTGCAAAATCTGAAATGGGTCAGAAGCATGCTCCATGTGAGGGGCCACTCCGGCATTCCTTAAGGCACTGCAAACAGGAAGGCAGTACATGGTCATTATGGAGATACATATGGAGCTACATTATGGAGTTGCTGCAGAGGACTGTGTTGGTTTATGGTTGTAACAAATAGAATAAGAAGCATAATGAACATGAGCCTGCACATAAACAAAAGTCACCCTTGCTGCTTTCAAGATGCATGGTTATGAATAATGGGCAATGTGTCCTTTTATTTCCAGATGATATATTGCCTAAAGAAATAAGCACAGGAGATGCCTTCATGTCCAGGAGCACAGTGACAGTTCTGAACTGATTTTTCCTTATGTCCCTTTTATTTTCAAAAGTCACTAATATTAATGGATGGTTGTGCTCATCCCTCGTCCCATTAATTGAAGCAAAGTCAGAGCAGTTTTAGCTTGGATTACTATGGATCATAAAACCCTTTGCAAAGTAAGCATTGTTCACCAAACTAATATACAATTTTATTTCTTTCCTACTTAGTTTTCCTATGTTATTTGTCACCTACTTGCTAAAAGCTAGTGGTAAAACATCTGATTTAAAAAGGACACAGGCTGGGTGAAAGGCATCATAATAACTGTTAAGAGATTTGGTTTCTTGTTTTATAAAAGATAAAAATAAAACATTGTTTCTACATCTCCTAAAAAGCATTCCTGTTGACTTGCAGCCATAACTCATTGTCATGAATAGTTACAGATCTTTAACTCCCTTTTGAAGGAATTTCTGTGCAGAAACTTGTCTGTCCTTTTCAGACATGTAACTACACCCCCACACACCCCCTGAGCAAGCACTGCTGTACTAGATCTGGTGTCTTTGTGTCAGTCTGAAGAATCCTGTGGCACTGTGATCTGGGGTTCCACACATTGGTCAGAGAATGGAAGCCCATAGCTCCCACCTGGAGTCCTGTGGGGAGAAGGAGATACAGAGGAAGGCTGTACTGATCTTCTAGATGGGCTTTTTAATTACTTTTATTTTTTTCTTGCTTTTTTTTTCTATGCGATGCACCATCTCCTGTGCTGTGTCCCACTCTGTAAGTCCAGGCACACTCACCTGACAGATCATGTTTAAGACTGACCATTCATGATCTGTCATATTCAGCATGTGAGGTCTTGGAATGAGGCAGAAAATGTGCAGAAGCACCATGAAAAGTATGAGGGGGAGCAGGACGTAGGAGCCAATTAAATGAGTCACACACTCAAGATGAGACACTTCAAGAACCTCCTCAATCTCCTACCAGTGCTGCATATCCACAAATGGGGTTGAACTGTAGCTCTGGATAAGTACAGCCACTCTAGTGCTGTATCTGTGAACAATTGCAGCCAAGAATGAGATTGTCCATCTTCCTTTACCTCATGACAGATATTGTACATGTAGAGCATTCATAGATACTTGATCTATTGCTGTGGGGTAGTATCCATGTTTCATTAGAAAATCCACTTGCACATTCTCTCTTTTGACAATATTTTACTGTTACTGTAGGAACTCACTACATCCCATTATAATGCAAAATGAAGCTGGTGTTCTAAAAAGGCTTCCTGCTTTGTTTTGGACATACGAGAGACACATGGTGTTCCAAGAAATAAGTAATGCCTGAGGGCATGCAAAATCACCTTTTAAAGTCCACTACTCAGCTTTAATTGAATGAAGATCTGCATTTTAAAGGTTAAGGTACCTGTTATCATAGAAAAGCTACCATACTGCTTTAAAATACACTGCTCAAGGCCATGACAAATTACTTTCCACAACGTCCTTAATTTTAAAGGCTCAATTCAGTGAACTAATAATTTACTGTCAATTTGTAACATTTTCTCAAGTTCTGTCTACGGAATAGAAAATGAAAATAAATTATCCTCTAGTGCTTAACAATGCCTTCCTTGCATATAAATATGCTCTGAAGACTTGAATACTGCTTAACGAGGTCTTGGAGTGTTTTTGAGGTTTGCAAATTCAAAGACTTATGGACCCTAAAAATCTAGAAGGCACACAAAGCCACTGACACCTCCATTTTTCCAAACTTTTAGATTTCAAGAGCAAATCTATCTCAAAATAAGAACTCATCTCAGAATGTTCACTTATATTTCATGCAATGTATGAAACACCTTTGGATGGAGAATATCCCAGTTTAAGTTTTTTCTGTGTTTTAGAAATTATCCAGGACATAAACTGCATGTTCAGTAAGTTATACACAAACTTGATGGTGTCAGCATACACCAAGTAAAGTAAATAAATTTGAGAAACAGAAACATTTAAGATGTATCTGACGATCTTTTTCCTATCTTTGGTCTTCTGAAATCCTTGAGAAAACAAAGACATCAGGGAGGGCTGCAAATAACAGCAAATCTGCCAAACTGAGGAACCAATATTTTGGATACTAAAGAGGCAACGTACAAAGAGAACGTACAAAGGGCCAGAAGTCAGGGCTATACCAACAAATAAAAGTAGAGTAAAGTTTTTATTCTGAAATATACACACTCCTAACGAGAAGCTTAACTTAATGTCAGCCATTCTTACTCCCTTTCCAACAGTATTTACCAGCTGATGGCAATTCTGAGGATAGAATGAAAAAAGATGGCACTGGTGG
Organism: Pomatostomus ruficeps; assembly: GCA_013400735.1. Classification (NCBI taxonomy): domain Eukaryota; kingdom Metazoa; phylum Chordata; class Aves; order Passeriformes; family Timaliidae; genus Pomatostomus; species Pomatostomus ruficeps. Next base: position 41,097 of record VYZT01030595.1, on the reverse strand, counting down.
ACAGCTGATGTCTTCAAACAGCCCCTCTAGACCTGCAGAGCTATGAAAGTGAAAACACAGAGTTATAGAATATGTTTGAGTGGGAGGAAGAAAAGTCAGTTCTGAATGCCTAAGTATGGAGAGTAAGGAACTACTTGTCCAGGTATGGAGTGAGCACAATCTTCTCACATCCCCACACTGGTCCAAAGACTGACTCATTTTCTTTGTCCTTAGTCTAATAAATAGCATTCATTCCACATGGAAGTAAAAAAGGAGCTTTTCAGCAGGAAAAAAACAGGAAAAAAAGTAGAAAGGAGCCTGATACCTTGGAGACCGAGCAGCCTGGTGAGTAGTGTCCTGGTGGAACAGAAGAGTTGTTCTCAGGGCACAGATTCAAACTGGTTGGAAAGCAGAGCAGAAAGGAATCATAGAATGATTAAGGTTGGAAAAGACCTCAAAACCCATTGAGTCCAACCTTTGACCCAACACCACCATGACAACTAAACCATAGCACTGAGTGCCATCTCCAGACGCTTCTTGAACACTTCCAAGGTTGGTGACTCCACTACCTTCCTGGGTAATGCTTAACCATCCTTTCAGGGAAGAAATTATTCCTGATGTCCAACCTGAACCTCCCCTGGTGCAGGTTGAGGCCATGTCCTCCCATCCTGTCACTAGCTCTCAGGTAGAAGAGACGGGCCCACACCTGGCTACACCTTCCTTTCAGGCAATTGTAGAGAGTGACAAGGTCTCCCCTGAGCCTTCTTTTCTCCAGGCTAAACACCCCCAGCTCCCTCAGACACTCCTCCTATGATTTACACTCTAGACCCTTCATCAGCCTCACTGCCCTTCTCTGGACTCACTCCAGCACCTCAGTGTCCTTCTTGAAGGGAGGTGCTCAAAACTGGACATAGGATTTGATGTGTGGCCTCCCCAGTACCAAGTTTAAAGGGGCAATCACTGCCCTGGTCCTGCTGGCCACACTCTTAGATACAAGCCAGGATGCCATTGGCCTTCTTGGCCATCTGGGCACACTCTGGCTCATGTTCAGCCACTGTCAACCAGCACCCCCAGGTCCTTTTTCACTGGGCCACTTTCCAGTCACTCTGCCCTAGGCTGTAGCACTGCAGGGGGTTGCTGTGACCCAAGTCAGGAAGTTTTCTTCCAAACACTCCAAGAATTTCCTAGACTGCCTCCTCTCCACTGTTGAGTTTCCAGCAGACATGAGGCAGGTTAAAGTCTCCCAGAAGAACAAGGGCTGACAATTATGAAATGTCAGCCAGCTGCTTAGAGAATAGTTCATTCATCTCTTCATCCCTGTTGCATGGTCTATAACAGACTCCCACCAGGATGCCTGCCTTGTCAGCCTTCCCCCTGATCCTTACCCATAGGAACTCAACCTTATCATCATTATTTTTGGTGAATTTACCTTGGCTGGATGCCAGGTGCCAACCAAGCCACACTATCACTCCCTCTTCCCAACTGAACAGGGTGAGAACATAAGATGGAAAATTACTTGTAGGCTGATATAAAGCAATTTACTAAAGCAAAAGCAAAAGTTCGAATGCACATGAGCAAAAAAAAAAAAAAGGAAACATTTTCTTTTCTACTTCCCACCAACATGCAATGTCAGGCCCAGGGCTTCAGCATGCATAGCACTTGTTCAGGAAGGCAAACACTGTAAATAACAAAAGTCCCCCACTTCCTCCTCCTTTTATTAGCTTTTATATCTGAGCTGACACCATATGGTATGGAATATCCCTTCAGTTAATTTGAGTCAGCTGGCTTAGTTATGTCCCCTCCCAGGATCTTGCCCACCCCCGGCCTAATGACAGTGGGGAAATGCTGAGACAGGGCTGATGCTGTGCCAGTGCTGCTCAGCTGTAGCCAAGGCACTGGTGTGTTATCAGCACCTTTCTAGCTACCAAAGCAAAGTCCAGCACTGTGAGAGCTGCTGTGGGGAAAATGAACTCCATCTCAGCCAGACCCAGTGAACTATCCTAAGAGCCACTGAGACTTTTAAGTGACAGTTTTGGTTATCATCTGATGAGAGCCTTAAGACACTTGTCTGCCACAGTCATTCCTGCCAGACCTGCTTCTTGTTCTCTCCATCCCCTGCGGCACTGCAGGATTCCCAGTCACCTAGACAAGGCAGAGGACATGTTCTGCTTCAGAGCATGCCGGAAGTGTTAAGAGTCTTAACAGGACCAAGCATTTGTGCTTGTGTCTCACAGTGAAGTCCAGACAGGATCCATGGCCCACGTATTCGCTGCTAAGGGGCTCGGCCCACTAGATGTTGTCAAACTGTTTGGTGTAGACTTTACTGAAAATATTGTGCCAGCTGGGGGAAGAGGACTCCCCTCAGGTACTCACAAATCTATGTTTAAGTCCTTGTGCAACTTGCATCCCTGTCTTCTTCTGGGAGCTCAGAGTTCTGCAGAGGGATTGCAGGCCACCTTTTCCAGCACACTGAAGTACCCTAACACCCAGGACTTACAGTGAAATAGAATTAATTCAGGATGGAGAGAGGGGAATCACAAAAAAAGGAATATGGCTCTCTGACCCTTTTTACTGTGTGACATCTAATGGCTATAATGTATGTAACCACGCCTTAAATTGGAGGCTGGAAATCCTTCTTCCTGTATGAGCACTATAGCAGAAAAATCATGCCCTTGCCAGAAGCAGAGTGTAAGAGGAGAGGTGGAGGATATTCCTTTCTTTCAGTACCCCCCTCCTAGTTAATCTCTAGCCCAGTAGTTATATTGCTTGTTCATGAAGGTATTGTAAACTCCCTGTAACGATCAATTTCATTATATAAGTGTAATAAATTTTCCGCATTAATAAAGAAACTTAATTTTGAAGATACTAGAGGAATTTCTGTATTTGTGGGGGCTTTCAAGATCACATGGTAAATATTGTTATTAAAAGACCTTGTCAAGCCCCATCAGTCTGTCTGGCACTGCATAGGATGGGAAAACAAGCACTGAACAGCTTTCACTCTAATAGATAGTTTGGTGCAGGGGCAGGGAAACGCAGGCAGGATCCCGATGGTTTTGGAAGAAGCAGACAACTATCAGCAATTCTCTGCAATAAGAATCTCTATTGGCGATGCCATAAACCTTATATTTGTACAGATTATCAAAAGAGAGGTTTTACATCCTAATTAATGTACCGTCAGCTTCACACAGCTTGTGCCCATGTATGATCAACAAAGATTTTGGATAGCTACTGTTTTCACATCAGTGCTATTTGGTAGAGGAAAGCTACATACCAATTGTTCTCATCCAAATTCCATTTTAAAAAGCAATCTTCCTTGCAATTTAGTATGTAACAAGTGACAAAAGCTCCTTTATTTTGTGAAATAGCACAAAGATTTAGATTGCATCATGCCATGTTCAAATTTGTCAGCGTTCAGTGGGAACGAAGAATTGCTGGGCTTACAACCAGCTGTTTCCAGACTTACAAGAATCCTGTGGTTCTGAACTCCTTTCAGACAGTTCGATATATCCCTTGATCATGATTTCTCTGCAAAGTCTGCTTATTGCCAGATGGCCTCTCTCTGTAAACTGAGCAGCTCATGAAAGGATGATCACAACTCCCATCAATTTTTTGAGCATCTGGGCCCTCGAATCTCCAACATAAAAAGCAAATCCCAGTCACCATTAACGAGAAAAATAAAATTGGAAATAAAAATTCTTATTGCCTTAAGTATTGAACTTCATTTTGATCAGGATCCTGCCTCCCCCAGAGCAATTGTTACTATGTCCAGTTATCATGGCTGGAAGCTAAATAACTTAGCTATAAACAGTACGGTCACTTTGCACCTACCAGCCCTCCACCCTTACTGAGGTCTGAAACAAGCTGCAATTAAAATTCTTAGTATTTTAAAACCAAGGTACTTCAATCAAAGTGTGCATAAAACTCACAAATGGACAGCTAGTCCATATGCTACCACAGAAGGAATTTTCATTCCATAATTATGTCTTTAGGAAGAATTCAGGCTCAACATTTTCAGCTTTGAAAGCAGGGGAAGGAAGACTACAAAAGTGTTACCCTCTTCCTCAGACTGTATTGGTAATGTGACCAACCTAAATTTCACCCAGTACTTTGTAATATCAAGGTCACCAGGAAAGTTCAATGGTTTAGTCTAAAAAAAGCAAGAAGTTTATTTAAACACATGCATATTCCAATGGAGAGTCTGAAACAAAACAGTGTTGAATTGATAACTTCGAGATTAAAATTACTTCAGTGCTGTATATCCTAGCTGCACAGAAATACAGAAATTCAGCACAAAATAAGAATGATGAATAAAAAGCTGAATTTTTATGATAAGGCAGTGCTCAAAAAGTCTTTTAAATCAATAGTAGTATCACCTATATCTCATCAGGCTTCGATCTATATTGAATCAGATCTTTAACATATACCTTGTACCATTCTAAAGAATTTTAGTTTGCTTGTAGGGTGAATTCTAGGACAAGGAATCCTTTAGCTTTATATGTAGCCTCGAACCCTCATATTAAAAATTGCTTTGCTATGCACCCCTAAAAGAAAAGTGTGATTTACAGCAGCTTTAATATGCAAGTCCATTTGCTGAGAGCTGCTCTATAAACTGTATGTTTGGATGACAATAAATCCACCATCTCTGCTATTTGGTAAAGTAGACTATGTTCAGTTTCAGTCTCTAAATGTAGAGTACTCTAAATTATGATGGAAATGTCGTGAGAAACTTGGCCGGAGGAGGTTAAAATCAGTGTGAAACAGAAGGAAATGTGTTCTTTGGCTTTCAGCTGCAGCTTTGCCTCTTCCTGATTTGGTCACACTTCCCCATTGGATTTGCAGCAGTCCTCCCACAGATTCCATGGTCAAGAGAATCCATGTACATGGCAATTAATTTTAGATAACCCTTTGTGTCACTTGATAGAGTCCTCTACTCTGATCAAAGCCTAGTTTACTACGGAGCTTCCGTAGGTTTTGACCATTTAATTAACCGCAAGACGGTTTTCTAGAGCTAACCCAATGCCTTTGACATTTATGCGCTCCTTATGAACACAGCGCGGTTCCATCTCCGCTCACGGGGAGTTCCGATGCATTTTTAACGAGGACCGTGTCTTCGGCGGCGCCCTCCCGAAGAAGGGGCTTCCCCGGTGGCGGCTGCAGAGCCGGGCTCTCTGCCCCCGCCCGGGCGTCGGGGAGCTGCAGCCGGGCTGTGGGCGGGTGAGCAGCGCAGGGGCAGAGCCCACCCGGCGGCGGAGCCTGCCCGCTGCCGGCGGGGCTGCGGCGGGCGAGCAGCGGGGCCGGAGCGCAGCAGGACGGGACAGGAGCGGGGCGGGGAGGGGCGGTGGCAGCCCCCCGGGGGCGAGGGGCGGAGCGGAGGCCGCCGATGCACTCCTTCCCCGGGGCACCGACGACTCCGTCCCGCTGCTGCCGCAGCCCCCGGGACGGCGTCGGGCGAAGCGGCGTAGGGTTGGGTCGGGTGTTGCGCGGCGGGGGAGACCGGGAGGGCGGAGGCAGGCGGGAATAAAAACCCCGTCGCCCGTGTGACTGGGAGTCTCCTGCCTTTCCTGCTCACCCGCCGCCGGTACCGAGCTCCGGGCCTCGGCTCGGTTCCCGGGGGCAGCGGGCCAGCACTGCCTGCGTCCGCGGGGGAGCGCAGCGGAGCCGCTGCCGCGCTCCCGGCGTCCCGTAACTTCCCCGGAGCCGAGCGGAGCGCGACATGCTGGGCAGGGGCTGGAGGCGGCGGCGGGGCCGGCATCGCGCTCCCCGGACATGAAGTGGCCATCGGAAGCTCCAGGTAACGCTGCCCGGCGGGGTGGCAGAGCAGACATCCCCCGGTAGCCGGGGTATGACGGGGGCAGGGTTCGGAGGGGCAGGAGCCGGGGCTGAGAGGAGCCGCCGGAGGCGAGCGCAGCCCGGCAGCGGCGGGGGAGACGCGGTCCCTGCCTCCGCCGCGGAACGGCGGCAGTGGCCGAGCCTACCCAGGGAAGCCGGTCCCAGACGCGTCGGAGTGCCTGTGGGTGCCCCGGTCCGATGCCGGTTTAGCCTGCTCGGTCGCCGGGCTCGCCGAAACTTTGCCCTCCGCCGACTCCCGGTAGGAATCCGGGGCTGCAGCGGACAGTCCCCGCCGTGAGACTGGCAGGAGCACCCCCCCC